>CAKNYM010049813.1:0-60317 GCA_932195095.1 Andricus curvator
ATTAATTTGCATCCAACAATGATTTTAGTTGGACTTTTCAACATCAAGATATGAATTTCAAAAAACGAGTAAATTTTCTACGGAATAGTTGAATTTTCAACAAAACAGTTGAATTTTCAACCAAAAAGGATAAGTTTTTCAAATTTGTTGAGCCTTCAAGCCAAAAGACGAATTTCCTTCAGAGAAATTGAATTTTCAAACAGACAATATGAACTTTCAGCAAAAAAATTAATTTTCAGCAAAAAATTAATTTTCAACAAAGTAAGTACATTTTCAAGAGAGAGATAAACATTCGTTGAGAAAAAATTCAACAAATTTGTTCAGCTTTTATCCACGCAGTTGAATTTTCAATTAAAAGTTTTTACAAAATTGCTTTCAACCAAAAAGATGAATTTTCAACTAAAAGTATGAATCCTTAACGAACAAATTATTTCTCAACAAGATGGTGCAATTTAAATTTAAAAAAAAATATGTACTAAAATCCTCAAGCAAAGAAGATTGATTTTCAACCAAATAGTTGCATTTTTATCCCAGGAAAATCTTTCAAAGTTTAAAAATATTTGTAATACATATTATATATAATATAATACATATTATTAAAAAAGCTGGCGGATTCTTTCTTGACAATTTTGAAAATCTTTTGTAGCGCATTTAAATCCTTTCAAATATTTTCATAAAATTAATATTGAAAAAAAATCAATTTTAAATTTTCTTAGGGATCTTAAAAAAATTCAAATTCCTTACAAACCTTTCAAAATTCTGAAGAAGCTTCTGCATTTTTTTAAAAATGTTTTTAAAACTTCCATACATGTTTTTAAAATAATTGATATTTTTCTAAAAAATACTTTTTTAAATCTTCAAAATTAAAAAAATTGCCTTAAAATCTTCCAAATTCTTTTTTGACAATTTAAAAAATCTTTTGAAATGTTGAGAGATCTTTAAAAAATGTCCTTAAAATTAATTGTTAAAATAGAATTTACGTCTCTAGAAATCTTTGATAATAATTCAACCAAAAAATACGAAACCTCAACAAAATAAGTGAATCCTGAGTCAAAAAGATTAAATTTCAGTCAGTTGTACTTTTCGCCAAAAACATGAGATTTTTTTTCCACAAGTGATGAATTTTCTACAAAACAGTTAAATTTTTTAACCCGAAAATATGAATTTTCAAACAAAAAAGTTAACTTTTAACCAAAAAACCATATAATCATCATAAAATTAGCCTCCACGGTCGAAAATCAATTTTTTTTTTGGTTGAAAACTAAAATTTTTGTTTAAAAGTTAACTTTTTTGTTTGAAAAATCATATTTTCGGGATACAAAATTTAACTGTTTTGTAGAAAATACATCACTTTTGGAAAAAAAAATTTCATCTTTTTAGGTCAAAAGTACAACTGATTGAAAATTAATCTTTTTGGCTGAGGATTCACCTATTTTGTTGAGATTTCGTATTTTTTGATTAATTATCAATGTTTCTTGAGACTTCAATTCTTTTTTTAACAATTAATTTCAATGACATGTTTAAAAAGATTTCGAAACATTTCAAAAGATTTTTCGAATTGTCAAAAAATGATCTGAAAGATTTGAAAGCAATTTTTTTTATTTTGAAGATTTGAAAAAATATTTTTTTTCAAAAATTCGAATGATTTTGAAAAGATTTATAGAAGTTTTTAAAACATTTTGAAAAGAATGCAAAAGCTTTTTCAGAATTTTGAAAGTATTCTAAGGAATCTGAATTTTTTAATATGATTATTATATAATTAAAAAAGCTGGCGGATTTTTTTTTGACAATTTTGAAAATCTTTTGTATGTATACCATTAAGCCATTTCCCTTTCAGGGTAGGCGTGACATTACCCGATTCCGGTAGTGTTTCTAGGTGGATAGTTTTCTTGTAGTTATAAATAACTACAAGTTTGGGCTCACCAAAATGCATTGAAATCCTTTCAAATATTTTCATAAAATTAATATTGAAAAAAATCATTTTAAATTTTCTTAGGGATCTTAAAAAATTCAAATTCCTTAGAAACCTTTCAAAATTCTGAAAAAGCTTTTGCATTCTTTTCAAAATGTTTTTAAAACTTCTATATATCTTTTCAAAATCTTTCGAATTTTTGAAAAAAAATATTTTTTCCAATCTTCAAAATTAAAAAAAAATTGCTTTCAAATCTTTCAGATCATTTTTTGACAATTCGAAAAATCTTTTGAAATGTTTCGAAATCTTTTTAAACATGTCATTGAATTTAATTGTTAAAAAAATAATTCAAGTCTCTAGAAATCTTTGATAATAATTCATCCAAAAAATGCGAAACCTCAACAAAATAAGTGGACCCTCAGCCAAAAAGATTCATTTGCAATCAGTTGTACTTTTAACCAAAAAGATGAATTTTTTTTCAAAAATGATGAATTTTCTACAAAACAGTTAAATTTTTTAACCCAAAAATATGAATTTTCAAACAAAAAAGTTAACTTACAACCAAAAATTTTAGTTTTCAACAAAAAAAATTAATTTTCAACCGCGAAGGTAAATTTTATGATAAAAAAGACAAACTTCAAACAAAAATAGGGATTTTCAACAAAAACGTTACATTTTTAACGAAGGAGATGAATTTTTAACTAAAATGATGAATCTTCTACCAAAAAATCAATTTTTAACAAATTGGTTCTGTTTTTCAACAAATGGTGGTATTTTTAATTCAACAGAAATGAATTCTCAACGAAAAATGTAATAGTTCTTATTGCAACTAAAGAAGATATTAATAGTTAAATAGTTGAATTTTCAACCAAAAATGATTTATCGGTTAAAATATCAAAAAAATCCAACAAAATTATAATTTGAGGGGTAAAATAATTTTTCATACAAAATAAAAATGTCTAATAACTATTTATGTGTTAAGCTTATTATGTTATTTATTTATCATATAAATGCTTTATTGCAAAAAAAAAAAGATCTGTTTAAATTATTTTCCGAAATCTTCAAAAATCGACATATTGTTTTCAATTTTTTGAAATCTTTACAAATTTTAAATTATTTTTGAAAATCTTTAAAAACTTCAAAACGTCTTATGAAATGGAAGCTTCTAAATTTGCTGTAGAAATGTTCAAATATCTACATTTTGTTTGAAATTTTTCAAAATCTTCTGAAGATTAAAATTATTTTCGAATCTTTTCAAAAGTTCTTAAGCTTTGAAATATCTTTTGAAATAATTTAATTTTCCTTAAATAGTTTAAAATCCTGCAAAATTAAAACAATTGTCTTGAAATCTTCCAATCTCTTTTTCCCATTTTAATCGCTTCGTAGATGAAATAATTAATTTTTTGTTCAGTGAAGTGATTTTCTAAAAATGTGTTTTCTACCAAAAATATGTTTGTTTTTTCACTTCTTAACATTTATACCATGTTTAAAGAAGATAATTTTGGCTGCAACAAATCTATCGTATACATATAAATATATACCTTTTTCAAATCAAAAACTAAATTATTTTTAACTTTCCCAAAAATATTATTGATGAGAGGAAAATTGAAATTGTAAATGTTTTTTAATATTGATAAATCATTCTGCTCTTAAAATTTTGTTTCAACACTATATTTTTCAAGTTTTTTCACACTATTAAATTTCCGTTGATTTCGCAGATTTCGAACCAAACAAAAATTAGAAGCTTTTTAAGAATTTTGAAAGGTTTCAAGAGCATGAGCAAATTTTCTTGAGGTTCCAGGTAAACCGTACAATGACTTTTATTAGAAAAAATTTATTTGATGACAATATTTAAAAATGTTTTAGAATGTTCATGAAATTTTTAATATTGTTGAAAAAAAGGCTTCAAGATTTCAAGGCAATTTTTAAAATTTCGCAGCATTTACAAAAAATGTTGAGACAAATGCGAATCATCTTGAAATATATTTAGAAGTTCATGAATAATTAAAAATGTGTGAATATATAAAAAACGTGTGGATTTTTGAACCCTTTGAAATAAAATTTGGACGCTTTTTAAGGATTTTGAAAGGTTTCCATATAATAAAAAAATTTTCTTAAGATTCCTGGTACAATTTTAAATGATTTTTTATGTTGAAAAATTATCCCCAATCGCGAAAATTAAAAAATGGGTAAAATAATAAATAAAACATATGTTAGCAATTTTATAATATCGGATTTTTTATGATGTCGAAAAAAATTTGGAAGATTTTAAGGCAATTTTCTTAATTTTGAAAGATTCTTCAAACTTGTAGGAATATGTCGAGTCAGTTTGAAAGATATTTAGGAATTTTTCAAGAGATTACAAATATTTTAAAACTGAACGATTTCCGAAAATTTATAAAATATTCTTAAATTTCTTGCAAAGTTCTAAAAGTCCTAAACATCTTTCAAAATGATTCGAATTTTTCATAAAATTAGTTAAAATCCTGTAAATAAAGAAAATTCTTCAAAATTTTCTTCTTGTTTCACAAAAATTGAAACAGTATCTATAAAAAAGGGATGATTAAGGTAAAAAAGTAAAGAACAAAAAATTCCCGCAAATTTTACTTAACTTTCGCCCCTATTTTCAGGGGCGAAAGGTGGCCATTTCGGTCGAGTGTGGAATAAAAATATTTTTTTCATCTTTTTCTAAAGTTACCTTTCAATACTTAAATTTCATGATGTAATTTTTTAAATATTTTATCAAAAGCGTAAAAGAATGCTATCCATCTCTCCAATTTTTTCAAACATATTTAATATAAATTTATATTCGCTTCTTTGTGGGAAGACCGATTTTTCCTAAAACTAAAAAGATTATATAGATTGTGACATCAATTTTAACAAATGTAGTCAATAATTGTTTTTCCTTGAAAGTGACTCATGAAAAATATTTTAGAAGGGATGCCCTGAATCTTTTAGAAAATTCTAAACATTATCTCTTTGTCTTACTCGAATTCATTCTTTGAAATAAAAAATCACTGAAAATTTCGACTGGAATCTAAAGAAGTTCTTTTCGTTGTTTTGATGTAATTGTTTTTAACTCATTTCGAATCTTCTAAACTTCCTGAATATGTTTTCCAGAATCTTTTTCGACATTTTTGGAAATTTGAAAAAAAATCTATGAAAATTAAATTGAAAAAAACATTAAACAGTTTCCTCGCAATCCTAAGACAATTTTTCATTCTCTTGAAACCTCTCAAAGTTCAGAAAAATCTTCTTTCTTTGATAACCATTTGAAATGTTTTAGAATATTTGTAAATTTTCTCTTAAAATTCATTTTTCAATATTTTGAACTGTTCTTTGTGTTTTTCAAAAAAATGTAAGTTTTTTCCTAAAAATATGTATTCTTTGTTTCCTAATTCCTAACTAGGTTGATAATAAAAGTAATAAAACCGAAAGTAAACTTATGTAATTTGTTAAATTTGTATCCAAATGTGAATAATGTTCTAGAAATTCTATTTAATATTTTGTGGTTTAAAATCAGACGTATCATGATTTGCTCTTTTTGATATCAGGAATTAGAACCAGATCACCAAAATAAATATTTCACAGTTTCTGGTTTGCGGTGTCAACAATTTTTTCGGGCGCGTAAAAAGTTTCCTGTGTTTGATAAAAGAACATGGATGTGTAACTTTTTCAGCCTCACCAAATATTCAAAGCTAATTAATTTTCACTTTGAATTTTTTCTATGCTGAACATTTTAAAATTAAAACTTCCAAAATGACGCAATTTTCATTGTAGATATAGATATTTTTCATTCAAGTAAATAAAATGATTTCATTTCAAATTTAAATTTTTCAGGATAGGAAATTTTTTATTTGAAAACTTCTGAAATTAAAGCTTGTTTTCATTCGATAAAAGGTTAAATTTTGAATAATTTGAGATTCAAACATTGAAAAATGCTTGGTTTTAAATATAAATTAAATATAAATATAAATTCCATATTCTAATAATGAGTTTAACATTAATGAGTTTAAAATTAATTTATTTTGTTAAAAAATCGACTTTTGGCTTGAAAAATCATCATTTTGGATAAAATCTTCTTTCTTTATTGACTCAAAAACTTTTTCCGCTTAGCATTTAACTTGTTTATTTTTTTTAATTCTTATTTTTTGGTTCAAAATGTTTTTTGTTTCAAAATTGAAATATTTTTTGGTGAAAATATCAACTATTGCACTTGTTATTGAGAATTCATTTTTTTTCAATTGAAGATTAATCTCTTGTTTAAAATACTGCTATTTTATTGAAATTTTTTTTCTGATTGAAAATTGATTCATTCAACTCGAAAATTAATTATTTAATTCTTGGTTCAATTTTATCTTTTTTATTTGGAGACTCAACTATTTTAATAAAGATTTATACATTTATTTGAAAAATTGTACGTAATTTGTGGGTGTTCGCAAATGAAAAAAATATATATCATTAATTGTACATTTTAATATAAATTTACCTTTACGCACAGAGAAGCCTGTTGAGTGAAAAACGAACCTATCCAACACAAATTTTTTAAAAATCCAAAGAATTTTATTGGTCAGAGAAAAGTCAGAAATTTAGAAAAAAAATTATTTTTTAATTTTATTATTTGTTTGAAAAATCAAATATTTTCGTAGAAAATTCACTTTTTGATGGGAATTTATATTTTGGTGCTGAAAAGCCAAATTAAATCTTTTTCAGATGAAAATGAAATGATTTTTTTGTAAATTTGTCTTTTTGATTTAAAAATTCATTCGTTTTAGTAGAATTTTCATCTTTCTTGGATAAAAATGCAACTATTTGGTTGAAAATTCCACAAATTTTTTCAAACAGTCAACCTTTCTGGTATGAAAATGCAACTGCATTACCAAAAATGGTAATCAAGTTGTTGATTTTTCATGCCAAAAAGAGGAATTTTCGTTTAACAACAACAAAATTTAGAGTAAAGAAACAAACAAAAATGGCAATTGAATTATCGAATTTTTAAGAAAAAAAGACGAATTTTCAACCTAAAGATTGAATTCTGAACCAAAAAGGCGACTTTTAAACCAAATTGTTGAATTCTCAACAAAATAATTAAATTTTGAACCAAATAATAAATCTTTAAACCAAAAAAATGAATTCTCAACCAAAATTTTTACAGCAGACTTTTCAATAGAGAATAATCAATATTTAACCAAAAATGGTTGGATTTTCTTATCAGTTCGTAATACTTTTAAAATACGAAGATAGAAAACTGGGCAATGTGTTTCAAAAATCAAGTTAATTTTCCATTACACAGCTCGGTTTTTGAAAAAATGGAAAAAAAGAAATACTTGTTATTAACTTTTTGTAAACTGAAATTTGGTCACCTCTTAAGGAATTTTCAAGAAATAATATGCACCCAAGCACTTTTAAATTACACCCCCCCCCCCCCCCCCCACTGGGTCCTCCTGTATTGTGACCTTAACATGCTACAAAAATGCAAAGTAGCACTTTTACGTAAAATTCATGCTAAGAACGGAATTCCCAAAAATGTTTTCTAAATTAATTATTTACATGGACAAGTGTTTAAGAATGGCCCTCTTCGACGAAGAAGGTGTGTATCTCGGAACAGTGAAGGTGCGTGGGTTAGCGTTCGCAGATCACAACGTTGTTATGGCAGAGTCAATCGAAGATTTGCGAAGAATGTTGAGCAAACTGAATACAAGTATGAAGAACATGGACCTCAACATTAACGTAAATAAAACAAAAATTATAATCTTCGAAGTAAATCATAATTCCCATATTACTAAAGAAATTGGTGAACTCCAGTGGCCTTATAAACTGCAAAAGAAATTGCAATTAGGAGAATTTCGCGTGCAAAAATATTTGTCATTGTCAGAAGTTTTGGGAACATTCTAGACGACTATTTTCATTTCAAATGGGGAAAAATTCACTTGCATATTTTTTAAAGTCATGTAAGGTCTTAGAACTCCGATATTCGTATGAAAGTACGCTTTTCAATTTTTTTCACCATGTTCCACCACTTGGAAAAATTTCACAACATTCATAATAAGTACTTGATATGTGATCAAACTGTGAACTTTTTCGCTAATGTATGTATTTTTGTTTTCGAGAGAATTTGACTTAAAATATTTTGTTGATTCAATTCCGTCAAAAAAAAAAAAAATCCGAGATATACGCAAAAAACGGGAAAACTATAAATGTGTCCTTGAAAACTCATCTTCAAGGTTAAAAGGCTGGATACTTCAGGACAGAGTTTTCTTTTTGTAACGTACACATAGGACCAAGTCCGCTTGGATAAGGCTCAAGGACACTTTTCACATACTCATCCTGCTAGGCCCTTTCATTTTGAAATTTTATTTTTCGAACAATAACCATCAAAGTCAATCGAGAAAGACAAATTTTTAACAAAACCGTTATTTTTTTGAACAAAAAGGATAATTGTTAACAAAATTGATTAATTTTCAACCAACTAGTTCAATTTTTAGCCAGAAACATGTAATATTTGACATTTCAACCAAAAAAGATTTAAATTTTTCATCAAAAGCCGTTAAAGTCAATCAAAAGTTACGAATATTCAACAAAATAAATGAATTTTCAACTCACATGATCAATCTTCAAATTACATTGGTTGAATAGTTAGTTCAAAAATAAATTCTCATCCAGAAAAATGAATTGTGACCAAAAAAAGTTGATTGCCGACCAAAAAGTTGAATTTTCTACCAAAGTAATTGAATTTTTATCCTGAAATGGCAAATTTTCAAAGAACAGTTGAATTTTCAAGAAAAAAAATTACTTTCAGAAAATGGTTAAATTCTGTACCAAGTAGATTAAGTTTTAACTAAATGATTGAATTTTCACCAAAAACATTAATTTTCAACTGAAAACATTAATTTTCAACTGAAAACATTAATTTTCAATCGAAAATATGAATCATCAAACAAAATGAATGAATTTTCAACCAAATACATAGTTACATTTTTTAACTAGAAAACATAAATTTTCAGCCAAACAGTGGAATTTTCAATCCAAGCAAGATTAATTTTTCAACCATGAATATTTAAAATAGTTTTATTTTCGATTAAAAAGTTAATTTTTCACTAAAAAACGATTTTTCAACATAATAGCTAAATTTTTAACTAAAAAGATAAATATACTGAAACTGAAGATCGCTATTAGAATCCGGACTTTTCGCCTATGACTGGAAGCCGCACTAATAGGAACATTAATATTATTTAAAAAGATTAATATTTTCAGTTAGAAATAATGTATACCATTAATTTTTAATGCTTCTAACGTAAAAATCTAATGAAAAATAACTTCAAAATGAATCAAGATAAAGCAGAATTTTTATCGAAACAAAAAGCATTGATTTGAACCGAAGAAATTTCTTCCACAGAGAGACAATGAATATTTTTCTTCGATTAGAAGAAATTTTCTTTAAATCAATTAATCTTATTTCAGATTCAATTTGAAAAGTTTTAAATTCAAGAGTGTCCCACTTTGAGTGCGTTAATTTCAAGTTCGCAGGTTTCAGGATTTCAAATGAAATTTTTTTTGTTTAATTTCAATGTCCGTGAAAAAGTTACATAAACCCGGGAAAAATCAGAAATATAGACCACATCACCTCCATAAACGTGACGTATTTACAAGATACTGCTTCCAAATGGTAAAACAGGATCTGTGTACAAACTTAATCTATTCAGTTTTACTTCATTCACATTCAAAATAACCTTCTTCAAATATGTGATTCAAAAGATATTAAATCTGTGAAAAAATGAGCTTTATGATGTTGAAACTGTAAAATAATATTCTCAAAAAATCTCATTTTTCCACGTTATTAGGTTATGCAAAAAATTAACATCAGAATAAATGTGAAATAATTTTCAGCCGCTCTTGTTTATTCAATTTTAAGCCCCACATGCGCGTATTGTTTTTTTATTTGTGTGGGAAATAATTTTAAATACAAAATAAACATTCTGGATAACAATATATTTTTTGACTTCACTTATTTTCCATTGCATGCACGTGAAGCAGCCGTAATATGGCCGCTTCTAGCCCAGCGACGTTCGCACATGCGTACTCCGCCGCCGGGCCAATATGGAAGTTTACGCTCGCTACATGAAATTTTACGCCAGCTACGCATTCACTACACCACGCAAGTAAAGCTGTATCTACATGGAGACGATTTGGGAGCGTAATAGCGTTTTTCGCCAGCGCATTGTATAGGTACCAACTGTTACATACTGACGCTATGGAGAAAATGTCCCTAGATTATAAATGAGTTGATTGACAGCCCTACGATGGCAATTACGGTATAAAGATAATGTTGTTTGCTTTATTTTGAAGCAAATGACACATTTTTGGGAAAATATCACACTTTGATGTCAGATAATGTGAAGTATATGCTGCAAGAGTTGTGAGACTGCCAAATCCGATGATAGGCTAGAGAACCATTTTGCTTTTACGCTTTCGCCCGACAGATCAGCGCGCGAATTTTAAATCTTAAAAACTCCAAATGTGTAAATTAATTGACAAAAATATATTATATTTCATTGAGTATAAGTACTACTTGTATAACTGTTAGTTGAGCCTGAAGTTCAAGATTATTTGATTATATTTGTAGCCCTGAACAGTTTAAGGCGAGATAATTGAGCTAGATTTTAAATCTGAATTTATACTCGAATTTTAGATATATTGTAATTAGTCATATCAGTATACACACGAAGGATAATCCTTTCACTGAGATGAATTTCGAAATTCAAATCATTAGTAAGTCTCTATAATTTCAACTCTTATAGCGTTGCAATTACTTTTCAGCAAAGCAACACAACAAAACATCAATTATGTGAGGTTACGTTGCAAAAGATGACAAATACGTCGACCTTTTGCTTTTACGCTTTACGCCCGACAGATCGGCGCGGATTTTAAATCTTGAAAACTCCAATTTTATATGAAGTACGCTAATTAAATTTTTTATCGAGTAATTGTGCAAAATGCATTGTTATCCTTATAACAATTATCATTAGTGTGTTTAACAAGAAATGTTTTAAATTATTTTCTATAATTTTTAAAAATAGTGTGAAAGATTGTAAAGAAAATTTTTGCAATTTTGCCATATTACATAATTTTAGAAAAAATGTGAGTAAGTTGAAGAGATATTCAAAAATTTTGAAACGATTCGAAAATAATTAAAACTTGTACAGAATTTTAAAGAATTTTATAAGGGTTTACAAAAATGAAAAAAGCTTTTTTTAGGTTCTCACGAAAAATTAAAATAATTTTTTATTTTGAAAAATTAATTTTATGAGATTATTGGAAAAGATTTCAAAAGATTTCAAAAATTATCAAAGAAGAATATGAAAAATTTTAAGGCATTTTTTTTAATTTTGCAGAATTAAAAAAAAATCAGGAAAAATTTGAATCATGTTTAAAGATTACAAGGTTTGGAAGGTCTGACAAGACTACAAACAAATTTTCTCAATATTTATGTGAAAATTTCAAATAAATTTTATTTTGAAGAATGAAATTACGAGAAAATTAAGAAAGATTTTTAAACATATCAAACGATTTCCTAAAATTTCGAAAAAGTGTGTAGAAAATTTTAATGTAAAATGTTTCAATTTGTTAAGATTGGAAAATAAGAAATAAATCAAATAAATTCAAGAAATATTTTGTTGAATTGAAGAGATTCAGAAAAATTTAGGAGATTATAAGGCAATTTTTGTATATTTTGAATTATTTTTCAACATTTTGAGAAAAATTCCAGTCAGTTAAAAATATTTTGAGGAGTTTGAAACGTTTCAAATAGATTTTTAATATTCAAAAACTTGGAAACATTTCCAAATATTTCTTGATTTCTTTCAAACTTCTAAAAGCCGTAAACATCTTTGAAAAGGACTCAAAATTTTCCTGATATTTTGTAAAATCCTATAAAATGAAAATTTCTTTAAAACTTCTAGATTCTCTTTTGACATAACTGAAATATTCAAAAAACTTTTTTTTTAATTTGATTAAGAATCTTATAAAAATTATATTTATTTACATTTACAAAAAAACTGATAATACTTATTTTCTTGTTCTCAATTCTCAGAATTGAATTTCAACTTGACTTTAAGTGTTCGAAAACTTTTATAACAAATAAACAGTTAATGTATAGAATTCCTTAAAAAACAAGAATTCAGCGATCAAATTTGGACAAAGACAACAAAATTCTCCTATTGCAATTCCTAAAAACAAAAAAAATTTGTTTCTTTGCACAAAAATAAAAAAGAGGAAAGAAAAATGAAAAATAGATGGGATAATATAAAAACACGTACTCGATTAAGTCAAAAAGATTTTATTGAAGGGATAGTTTTCATTATGAACTCAACTTATTTTAAATTCAATGGATCTTTTTATAAGCAAAAATTCGGTACTCCGATAGGTTTAGTCATTTCTCCGATTTTAGCAGAAATAGTTCTGGAAGATTTGGAGGTCTTTGCTTTCAAGAAGCTGGATTTTGTTTTGCCCTTTTACTTTCGGTATGTTGATGAAACCTTATTATGTGTTCCTCTAACAAAGTTACAGGCAGTTTTTGATGCTTTCAATAGTTTTCATTCAAAACTTCAGTTCACCCATGAAATAGAGAACAATAATAGAATCAGTTTTTTGGACGTAGAAGTAATTAAGTGTCGGGATGGTAGTATTATTACTAATTGGTATAGGAAAAGTACATATTCAGGTAGAATTTTAAATTTCTTTTCGGCTCATCCTTTTCAAAACAAAATTGCAGTAATTAAAAACTTAGTTGACAGAGCACTAGGTTTGTCCCACATTTCATTTCACAAAGAGAATTTAAGTATAGTTAGGAATATCCTTTTTCCTAATCATTACCCACAAAAATTGATTGAGCAACATATCACAATTAGAATTCAACAAATCAAAAACTAACAAAGTAACATTTTATCTGCAGATAATCAGAAAGAATTGAGAGAATATAGTTCTTTCAATACTTTTGTTCTTCCTTTTTTTGGTCAAATTTCGAAAACTATTGAATTTATGTTAAAAAAATTTAATCTTCATACTATTTTCCGTATACCATTTAAAATGGATTCAATAATAACTTTTGGTAAAGATCCTTTAGATAAATTTGAAAAGGGAGGTGCTGTTTACAAGATCACTTGCAAGATCTGTAAGATGACTTATGTGGGACAGACTGGCAGACTTCTTAATACTAGGGTGGAGGAACACAAAAGTGATGTTCGTTTAGGACGTTGTTATAAGAGCGTTCTTGCTAGACATACGAGAGGGTTTGTTGATGTTGACCATGAGTTTGACTGGGATAATGTTGAAATTTTACACAGTGAAAGTAATGAGAGAAAGAGAGAATTCATGGAAATGCTTTATATTAAAAAACAAAATAAGTTGTCTATTAATTTAAAGACTGATTTGGATAAATTAAACAAAATTTATTCTAGTATGATTAATTACATTTAGCAATACGTTTTCATGGGTCTTGACTTTCTCTCATTTCTTGTTTGTTTATAATGGATTTGTCTATTGACCCACATTCAGTTGTCAGGTATCGAAGTAATAGCGTCGTTATTTCGTCGCTGTTCCTACCTGCTCTAATTTTTCTTGCCTTGATAAGGGTGCTGTGTGAGCACCGAAACGTTGGTAAATATTTTGCATGCTTTCATATTGTGATTTAATAATAATAAAAATAAAAAAGACGAAAGAAATAAAAAAGAGAAGGAAGGGGATGTGGTTGGTTGCCTTCTTATTTTTCTTTCCTCTTTTTTATTTTTGTGCAAAGAAACAAATTTTTTTGTTTTAAGGAATTGCAATAGGAGCATTTTGTTGTCTTTGTCCAAATTTGATCGCTGAATTCTTGTTTTTTAAGGAATTCTATACATTAACTTGATTATTGGACGTTAAATGGGATTTTGAATTTGATTTTAATCTAATTTAAAATTCTTAAATTTTAAATAAACAGTTATTTGAAATGTGTATGTTATATTATTATTAATATTATTTTGTATTCTTTATGGTATTGAAAAAAGATTTAAATTGGTGAATTTCAATTAGTATGATTAAAAAAATAGATTGAAAAAGAATTCACTGTTACATCAAAATATTGTTTTATTATTTCTAGGCAATACTTCAAATGGTCTAAGGATCATTCTGTTGAATTTTAAAAATTCATTATGATCATTTGGATAAAAATGATGAATTAATAAGTTGTATGCCCCTAATTGGAGCCTCATGTGTTCCTGTATGTGACATTTAACCCAAAATCTCAGATTTTTTCTTTCTCGACGTAGGTACTCACGGGCCGATTGCAAATACGGTAAAGCTATCAAACAGGAAAGCTGCTTACGGTAGAGGTTATGTTTTGGTATTGGGGCCTTTGTTAACATGACGATTTTGAATTTGAAATTTTACATAATCTCAAACAAATTTTCGTTAGATTTTGAAATACTATTTACTTCATCATTTACTTCAAAATCAGACGTGACTATAAAAACATTGATCCTCTTTCTGAACATAAATCCAAGAACAAATAGTCTCATCATTTCTTGTTAAACACACTGATGGTAATTGTTATAAGGATAACAATGCATTTTGCACAATTACTCGATAAAAAATGTAATTAACGTACTTCATATAAAATTGGAGTTGTCAAGATTTAAAATCCGCGCCGATCTGTCGGGCGTAAAGCGTAAAAGCAAAATGTCGACGTATTTGTCAGCTTTTGCAACATAACCTCACATAATTGATGTTTTGTTGTGTTGCTTTGCTGAAAAGTAATTGCAACGCTATAAGAGTTGAAATTATAGAGACTAACTAATGATTTGAATTTCGAAATTCATCTCAGTGAAAGGATTATCCTTCGTGTGTATACTGATATGACTAATTACAATATATCTAAAATTTGAGTATAAATTCAGATTTAAAATCTAGCTCAATTATCTCGCCTTAAACTGTTCAGGGCTACAAATATAATCAAATAATCTTGCAATTCAGGCTGAACTAACAGTTATACAAGTAGTACTTATACTCAATGAAATATAATATATTTTTGTCAATTAATTTACACATTTGGAGTTTTTAAGATTTAAAATTCGCGCGCTGGTCTGTCGGCCGAAAGCGTAAAAGCAAAATGGTTCTCTAGCCTATCATCGGATTTGGCAGTCTCACAACTCTTGCAGCATATACTTCACATTATCTGACAGCAAAGTGTGATATTTCCCAAAAATGTGCCATTTGCTTCAAAATAAAGCAAACAACATTATCTTTATACCGTAATTGACATCGTAGGGCTGTCAATCAACTCATTTGTAATCTAGGGACATTTTCTCCATAGCGTCAGTATGTAACAGTTGGTACCTATACAATGCGCTGGCGAAAAACGCTATTACGCTCCCAAATCGTCTCCATGTAGATACAGCTTAAGAATATAGAGGAAATCATCTTTATTTTTTTTTAATTCTTCACGCCCTTGATACGCAGTTCTTTTTCTGAACTATAATGACTTAAGGATATTTTTCTAAAGTTTTCTAGAGAATTTTCGATTGATCTTAGCAATTTGAAGGGATTTCAAAATATTTTTAAGAAATTTTAACATTTTAGGGCGGTTTGAAAGATGCCAAGGAATTCACAATTTCAGATTTCAAGAAATATCAAATCTCATAAAATTTCACGAGATTTTATACTATTTGAATGCATAAATGGTTAAATATGTGGTTGAATAATCAGACAAATCCCAACAATTTTTAAATCACCATTAAGGTTCCGTTTTGTGTCAAACAATTGAAAAGATTTCGAATAATTTCCTGCGATTTCAAAAAATTAAATACTTTATACTTGGCTGAAAGTTTGATCATTTTTATCAAAATTCAACTATATTTCTGGTAAAACAGAAATTGAGATTCCAACTCTTCAATTTCAGAGACTAAGTTGGCCGGGTTATTCTCAGAAAAACGGAAAGCTTGACTCCCAGACCACGCTTCAGGATTAAAACGATGGTCCTTAAAAATGAAGTATATCAACTTCAACCAAAAATAGTTACATTTTCAACTAAATAATTGAATTTTATAAAAAACAGTTGAATTTTCAACGAAGAAGATAAATTTTCAATCCAATTGGATAAAATTTGTGTGCAAGTAGACGAATGTTGAATAAAACATTCGAATTTTCAACAGGAAAGGACGATTCTTGAACAAAATACTTGAATTTTCAACAAAATATTGGAATTTTCAACCAAATAGTTGAATTTTCAACCTACGCAGACGAATTCTCAACACACAAAGATAAATTCTCAACAAAAAATGTAATAGTTGAGATTTCAATCAAAAAAGATTAAACTTTTAGAAAAATAGATGATTTTTAAAAACAAAAAGATGAGTTTTCAACCAAGAAGATTATTTTCCTACCAAAAAGAAGTTTTTTTCCCGAATCGTCTCGACAGCCTAGTCTGGGCCAGATCTGATACTGGTCAGCCTCCCATAACAAAAATCTCTAGGTGTCAATCAGTCAAATATTTTAACCATTTTTGAAAATTCTGAGGAAAGATTGAAACATTGAAACCTGGTCAATACTTTAGTTAAAATCGCGAAGAATTGAGCAATTCCAATAGGAAAGAATCAACAGTTGAATTAGTTTAAATTGAAAACGTCGAAAAGTTAATAATTTCAAATTACAATCACAAAATTAGTCGCTTTCAAATTGAAAAAACTTCAAACCCGATATTGCAATAAATAAGTTCTAAATTGAACAATTTATAATTAGATGAGCGTTTATTTTTCGGCCTGCTGGACTAAAAAAATTGACTTGCTTACACTTCCATTTTTTTACAGAAGTTTCATAAAACACACCCTTAAAACTAACGTCCATCCACACCTTATCTCTAAGATCGCTCGCTTTTACCACCTCGCCTTCCTCGCTCCGCCGTGCCTCGCACGCATATCTCTACTTTTTCGCTTCGCCTCACATTGCCAAACTCTGCATTCGCGGCTAATACCTAATCCTTATCTACTATTGACAATTCTTACATTTTACGTACATTTACTTCCTCTCCTATTCACAATCTTTTCTTCTCCATTTCTCCTCCTCCTTCTTCCTTCTCCATCTTACCCAACACCTCCTTTCCCTCCAGCCCTTTTGTCCTCCCCCTTTCATTCATCAATACCGCCATGCTGATCTCACTCCTTTCCACCTTCCTGCACTCCACCAACCAGTGCTTCACTCTTACATCCCCCTTCCAGCACAATTCATACATCCTCTTCTCCCTAGAAAGCCAGGACCTATTAAAACCCTCCATGCACCCACATCTCATCCTTGCTATAAGCTCCTGACTTCCTTTCTCTCCTTTCTCACACAAATATTGCGCTCTCCCCCTTGGCATAATCCACCCATAGTTCCTGTTAAACCTTGACTCTCTTATTCTCTTCTCTCTTTCAACCTCCATTTTCCACCCCCTCTCATGTTCTTATTCTTCCACCAACACTCCCTAATCAGCTTGCTTGCCCCCTTTTCCAAAAATTTATCTTCATATTTACACGTCCGACTCTCCGTTATAATCCCTCAGCTCGTGCTCCTCGTTTCCCTCCTGACAATAGAAATAGGCGTGTTCCCTGCCAACCCCAGTGTCTACTTTACATAACTCTCCTTTGTGCTATTTTCCTCTTCACTTTCCTTCCTTGAACTACACTGTTAAAAATGTTTGCAATTTTAATATACATTTAATATACATTTGTATATTAAATCTAAAACCTAGGTATACGGAATCGCCATTAAGAGACTATGTTACTAAATTTCATATACCGCATATTGATCATTTATCAGAAAAGTCCGATATTTGCACTTTACAAAAATTAAAAACAATTCTGGCAGCAATTTTCAATTATAAATGATCAAAAAGAATATTTTCTCCTAGATGAATGTAAACTACACTGGTTTTTCAGAGACAAGTTCAATTAAACAAATAATTAAGAAACCTAACCTCCAAGCACCTGTACTCACGTTCAGCCCTATCCGACTACTGAGAAAAGTAGTTGTCGCTTACAAGTTCCACTTCACGGGTGAACTAATCCGTCGGGCGGCGCGTCGATCGTCCTGTTCCAGAAAAGCATTGGTCTTATGGAAAAGTCATTAATTAATATTAAATAAAAACATTCCCGATCATTTCAGTTTGCAAAATTAAGACCAACAACTCTTTGATGGGTAATTGATATTTGAAAAATATAAAAGTCATTGAAATCTAAAAGGATTATTGAAAAAACATTGTTTTAAAAGTGCTATATATCGAAGTATTTTCATAAAATTTCATATAATGCAAGAAACATTTAAAAACGTTAAACAATTTATATTCATAATATTTTGATTTATTCTAATGGCACTTTAATATAAAATTATTAAAATTACAACTTTACATATGTTTGTTAATAACAATAGGTATTGAACATGTGGAAGTAAGTATGCGTTTTTTGATGAAATGTTTAATAGGTACTATATATTAAGAATAACATTTATTAATAACAAATATAAATTAATTTTATAATAAATTGGAAGTCAGAACCCTATTGACAAAATAAAAATCCTAAGAGAAAACGAAATATTATAATAAAAAATGTAACAGGAAAAAATTATAATATAAAAATATTATAGAAACTTGAATAATGAAATTAGCAAATGTAATAGTATCTTAATATTTTTTTAGTATAATAAATTAGGAATTAAAAAATTCTAATAATCTAAATTTTAATAATTCAATTTTTAAGAAGGAGAAAATTTTTTTGGCTAAATATAACAATCCAATAAAAATTTTTGTGTAGAAATATTGCTATAATTCAAACACATATTTATTGTATCATATTTTGTTATCAAGGAATAAAATAAACTTTCTTTTACAAAATATACGTTGAAAAAGAGGGGGGGGGGAATGAATGAATTAAACGAATAAGTAAATATTCGCAAAATCAACAAATTCAGTATATTTTTCTAAAATGCACAACTATTATTATTATTATTAGTTCTGGGTTGAGACCTTAGCAGCCCCTGACGCTTGGGTAATCCCGTTGCGTCCCCTTGTAAGCCTAAGCATGACCCCATAGCCCTCTCCATAGGGAGAGGACCGCAGCCACGCTATTGGCCGATATCTCCAACTCACTGATAAAATAATTACCTGTGAGTGTTAGACGTTTCCCCGCAATAGCAGTGCAGTGACAAAGGATGTGAGTAGATGTCTCATTATCCTTTCCGCACAGACGACAGAGGGGACTTTCTGCAAGCCCAATCTTGTGTCTGTGATATCCTAACTTCCCATGTCCTACGAATAGTTCTGTTAGGACTTTAATTTCATTCCTCCCGAGCTTGAGTATTTCCCTAGCTCGGTTGGAGTTAAGCTTTGAGCCCAAGAGTGTTTTGGCCTGTCTGCAACCAGAAACCAGGTCCCACTCATTCTGATGTTCCTCAGTCAGCCAACTGTTAATTACTTCAGTGACTAACCTGCTGGAAATACCTACCACTGGCTCGGGTCCAGTAAAATTTCTTCCTGCTGCTAGCTTGGCTAGCCTATCCGATATCTCATTGCCCTTGATACCACTGTGTCCAGGGATCCATAGCAGAGTGACTCGGTTTTCGGTCGCTAACGTATTTAGTGCTTCAAAGCATTCCAGTACTAATAGCGACGTAGTCGTTGTTCCATTCAAGGCCAGTATAGCAGCCCTGCTGTCTGAGCAAATACGGATGTTCCTTTTATTACCGTACTCCCTTGCCTTATAGGCACACTGGAGTATGGCCATAGTCTCAGATTGTAGAACTGTGGCGTAGGACCCCATCTCAATTGTGAAGCCCATTCCATTCCTTCTACGATATACGCCGGCTCCTGCCTTCTCCTCGTTCCTAGAGCCATCTGTAAACCAGTTGTCTCCATCACAGGGCAGGTATGCGTCGCCGTTAACCCATTCCTCCTTCGTGGATAGGCTAACTCGATACTTCTTGTCGAAGAGGTGGCGAGTGACCATTTTGTCCCTGGGCATGTTCAAGGTCGGCCTTCTCGCAATGTCGAATGGGATCTTCACTGCTGTCGAGATCCTTCTGTCATTTACCAAATTTAGCCTCCAGGCCGCCTTCGCAGCCACGGCCTTGATGGTAAGATGGAGGGGCTCTAAACCTATTAGTGCCCCCAGTGCCATCGTGGGTGTCGACTTCGAGGCTCCAGTGACGCCTCTCAAGATCAGTCCCCTGATCCTTTCCAGTCGAGACTTCACAGTGGACAGCTCGACCCTGCTCCACCAGACTACCGCCGCATAGGTTAATCTGGGTCGCAAGATCGCTGTGTAAATCCACATAAGTGTCTCCGGTTTCAGGCCCCAGCTTTTCCCTATGGCTCTCCTACAGAGCCATAGGGTCGCTACTAGCTTCTTGCACTTGTTTTCCAGGTGCTCATTCCATGACAGCTTCTTATCCAGAATTACTCCTAGATATTTGGCTCGTTCTATGATTTCCAGCTGTTGTCCTCCAAGTTTCAATGTACTCGTAGTTCCCCACTTGTGCCTTCTGGTGAAAACAACCGCATCTGTCTTACTAGGATTAACCGATAATCCAGTTTTCTTGCACCATGAGTCTACTATCATCAGTGCTTGCTGCATTACTCCGAAGAGCACATCCAGATGCTGACCGCGCACGATAACTAATATATCGTCCGCATAGCCTATGACGTGAAAACCCTGACTCGAGAGTAGATGAAGCAATTCATCCACTACCAGGCACCACAGCAAGGGAGATAAAACTCCCCCCTGCGGACATCCCGAGTCAATGGTTCCACTTAGAGTGACATCACCCTTAGTCGTGGTTAGATTCCTGTTGGCCAACATGTGGCACGTCCATTCCACGACTGCCGTAGGCACACCATGTGCAATCATGGCCGCCCTGATCACCTCTCCAGAGGTGTTATTGAAGGCTCCTTCGATGTCCATAAAGGTTCCAACCGCAAGGCCTTTCTCCTTCAGTTGACCTTCAATTAGGTTCACTGCTCCGATTAGGGCCGTCTCCGTCGAGTGACCAGCCCTATAGGCGTGTTGCTCCTTATGGAGCGGTCTGCTTGACAAGACCTTATCGCGGATATATCTATCCACAAGTCTTTCCACTGTTTTTAATAGGAAAGAAGTTAGGCTGATGGGCCGGAAATCCTTGGGTGAAGTATAACCGATCCGACCTGCCTTCGGAATGAAGACTACTCTCGTACCCCTCCAAGCCGTCGGGACATATCCCAACGTCAAACTAGCCCTAGCAAGTCTCACAAGCGGCCCTATGATGAACTCTCCGGCCCTCTGTAAGAGGGCCGGATATATGCCATCCGGGCCAGGAGACTTGTAAGGACTAAAGGATTTCAGGGCCCACCTGACCCTGGCAGGGGTGACGATCTCGTTGGCCAGCTGTCGTTTGGGGCCCAGTTGGGCCACAGGTGACTTTGCCTGCCTCTGAGTCGCCCTCCCCCCTTCTCCAGCCCTTGAAAAGCCTGGAAAATGTGCCCTGATCAGATGGGCCAAGGTATCCCCGTCCGACTCTGAGTATCCCCCTCCGGGCAATTTCAGAGTGCCGAGAATAGCGTCTGGATTTTGAGAAAGCAGCCTGTCCAGTCTAGCCGCCTCAGCTCCCTTCTCGATGTCTGTGCAAAAGTTGGTCCAGCTCTCCTGCTTTGCCTTACGTATTGCACCTCTGTATTCGTCCCTCATCGTTGTGAATGACGTCCATAGTTCCTTCGTTTTGCCAGTACTGGCACGTCTGAACCTCTCTCTGGTTACCCTGCGAAGCTCTTCGAGTTTCCCATTCCACCAGTGTGTCTCCCCGGCCTTTCGGACTCTTGTAGGTCGACAATTGCTTTCATAAGTAGCTTTGATGGCTTCCGTGAAAGTTTTGGCTGCCATCTCCAGGGTGTCCACGTCTCGAATTGACCTGCGAACCTCTGAAAGTGCACATCTTAGTTCCGTGGAAAACTGATCCCAGTCCGTTCTTCTTGGATTTCTGACCCATTTGGGGCCAGCGGGTACAACGGATTCCAACACGAACTCTATTTGTGAGTGATCTGAGAGAGAGGGTTCGTCTGAAACCCTCCACTTCTTGATACTATCCCTAAAACTACTGGTGCAGAGAGTGATGTCAATGACTTCTTCCCTGACCGAATTACGGAACGTCGGAGTGTTCCCCGTATTAAGAATATCCAAGTCAGTAGTGATTAGATATTCCAGTAGGTCATTACCTCTTGAGTTGACGTCCGTGCTACCCCACAAAGTATGGTGGGAATTAGCATCGCACCCCAACAGAAGAGGAATGCTTCTTACCTTGCAATCCTCCACCAGTGTACATACCTCCACTGGTGGATTAGTGTCGCTGTCATAAGGAAAATAAGCTGATCCTAGAACCAGCCTCCCTATCCCTTTGAGATCCAAGGCTATCACCATCAGGTCTCTCGAACATAGTTCAAGCAGCGGGACAGCGCTAACTCCCTTCGTCAGTATACATGCCCTTGGTTTCGCCGCCTTGGGGTCCCTGTAACAAAAAATACCAGCCCCCCCTAATCCCCTAATGGTATCTCGAACTAACCATGGTTCTTGGATTAGCGAGATACCTGTATGCCTCGCAGCCATGCCCCTCTGCAAAACTGCAGAGGCGCCTTTGCTGTGATGCAAGTTAATCTGGGTAATGGTTAGACCCGGAGCAGTCATTTAGGTCTGCTCCCGATCCTCCTGCGTCTCAACAGGCTCCTCCTGTCCCTGGCCGGCAACCCTGAAGTTGACCTGTCCAAAGTGATAGAAGGGCCTGTTGTTGAGGGCCGAAAGGGCCCTCGTTTGGGACTCAGGAATATACATGATTAGGAGATGCCTAGTGCCTCCTAATGTGTCCACTTCCTGAGGCTTTTCGTGCCTGACAATTCGCCAGGACGCAGTCTTCAATGAGGGGTTGAATCCCTCCAACCGACGGAGCACCTCAGACGGGTCTTCCGGTTTGCCCGGGAACCACGCCGTAGCTCTAACCATCTTTTGGAGCAACTCAACTCCACCCACCTTAAGGGACGCACCTTCCCACGACTCCGTCTCGACCACCGCTTTGAGTAGCCAAGCTCTAGCCGCTGGGTCGGCTGCCACAAATACAAAGACCCCTCCTCTGCAGAAGGAGGTCACAAATTTTGGCCATTGGTCTGGGGACACTTTTCCAAGCGCCCTCCAGGTAGCCTCCCTGAAGATCTCAAACTGCTCCACCGTGAGCAATGAGTCCGGGTAGTTGGTGTCAGCCACCACCACCGTCAGGGGGTTTGTCCTCTGAGCGGCCGTCAGTCCAGCTCCCGACGGCTCTCTGTTCGTCGGCTGCTGGGCCGACTTGTGCCTCTTCAAAGGCCCAGCCACCCCCGGTGGGGTGCCCTCCGAGCCTCTACCTCTCTTCTGGGCCTCAGTGCTGGATGTCAGCCCCTCAGCTGCCGACGCTCCAGCTCCCGCAGCTGCTTCCCTAGCCTGCCGCACTTTCCTCCTCAGTCTCCTTTTCTGGGAACCGTTGAGGCTGTTTTTCTTATTGGAGGGCCGATTGGCCTCTCCCAGTACCATGGCCTCGTTCAGAAGGACCGTCGATCCCTCAGCTCCCAAGGGAGCTGTGGGCACAGCCATCAACTGAACTTGGCTTGCCGGAGAGACAGATAGAGGGGTAAGGGTTAAGTTGGGCCCGTAAAGGCCCAACCCCTCACCTCCCTCCGCCACCTCCCTTCTTCCTCCTTTCTCATTTTTTGTATTTTGAGTATCCATAATTGATCCCACGAGAAGCTAGGGAAATAAAGGTCCGCCCCTGCAGAGCCCCGCATGCAGGGGTAAGACTGTAATTACTCGGGGAGGTAGTCCGGTGTCCCCGAGAGGCCGTTAAGACACCTTCGTAACCCCTAGGTGCCAAAGTGCCATGAGCACGATCGCTCTACACCCACGGCTTAGGGGGGTGGTCACATTGAGTGAACCACTCAATGTGCAAATATCCGTTTGCAAACCACCATAACAAAAACGGAGAGCTGTTTCTTAGTCGCTATGTGGGCCGCAGGCCATTCCTGTCCCGATTACAAACTGCAAGTCGGTCCGGGAGGGGCCTCGACCCAGGGATCCAGAAGGCCCGTGTTAGCTAGGCTCTTTCACCCTTCTATCATACCGTACTCACGCATGCCAGGAGAGCCCGTTTATAGGGATCCTTTTTCCTCTCACCCAGGAGAGCCCGTTTATAGGGATCCTTTCATTCATATCCATACGCATGCAGGCCGAGGTCCTTTTGACCCCTATGTCCCACATGCTTAAGCCTCCCCACCAACTACAAGGTGTTACAGCCCCCAGGGGAATGCACAACTAAATAACATACAATATTAGTACTATCCTACACCTGGGACTAAATAAGGTGTCTTTAAACCCACCTGCAACAAATAACAAATCCTAATATTATAATTAATAATAACCTAATCGAGATATTCATCGTTTTCTTTTGGATTTTGATAGCGTTTATTGTCTTACTTTGAAACCCATCGAAAAATATAAAAAAGCTTCCAAATTAATAAAATGGCGGTGGCTCTTCTACAAAATATGAAGAGCTGCTTTAAAAAAAATCCACACTTATATTTTCTGCCAATTTTTTGTTGAATGTTGAGTTTCATAATAAAGATATTTTGTGGGTTTTATGCGGGCTAAATAACTTTTGTCGCCAGCAGAATTTTTTGTATATAATCAAATTTTCTAATTTTTCTTGTAAACAACGACAGATATGAAAAAATTTTGAGATAAAACTTTGTACGTCTAAAAAAGTTCTATGCAAATAGCCCCTTGCTCTTTTACGATATTTTGCATAATTTGCGAGAATAATTCAACAATTAAATTTTTAGGAGAAAAATAATTATCCCATCCTCAAGAATGGTTTAGCCCGCATAAAGCTGATATGATGCCTTTCTTCTATTAGCAGAAACTTTGTTTAAATATTGGGAAGAATGAAAAGTGCCGTTTTCCAGAAAATCTTTTATTCATTTCATAAAATTTTGAGAACATGAAAAAAATATTTTCTGGAAAATCCCAGCTTTTTATTCTTCGCAATCTTTTTGAAAAGTTTCTGCAAAAATATCGCAAAAGAGCAAGCGGCTATTTGCATAGAACTTTTTTAGACGTACAAAGTTTTATCTCAACATTTTTTCATATCTGTCGTTGTTTGCGAGAAAAATTAGAAAATTCGATTTTATCAACAAAAAAAAATTCTCCTGTCGACAAAAGTTATTTAGCCCTCATAAAACTCACAAGATATCTTCCTTATGAAAATAAAAATTCAACAAAAAATTGGCAAAAAATGTAAGTGTGGGTTTTTTTGAAAAATCGACTTTTCATATATTTAGAAAAACCGCCATTTTATTAATATTAAACCTATTTTATATTTTTCTATGGATTTCAAAATAAGATAATAAACGCTCTCAAAACAAGAAGAAAACGATAAATATCTCAATTAGGTCAAAAATTATTGAGGATTATAAAGAATTCGGAGTTTTTGAAAAACAGAGCACAAAATTCGAATAGAACTTCGTAGACATCTTTTTTTGCAAATTGGAAACATACATATTGCCTAATTTTCTCTAAAAAACAACGTATGTTTTCCAACATACATTTTTTGAAGCAATTAAGAATTAGTTTTTATAATTTAATAAATAATTCTTGTTTAGGTTCTATAAAATTGCTTATAACAATAAACTCTTACATTACTTTTGTATAAAGACAAAACACTGACATTTTCTTTTCTGTTAACTTATGTGTGTAAAATTTTTTCTGAATTTTTAATTTGACTTCTATTTAAATTATTCTTTAATAATATGTGAAGGATTTGTATCCCGAATTACAAAAGGGCACTATACACGACCTACCCTTGTAACGACCCATATTCAACTGGTCAAAAGATTCATGAAAACACACTACATCTCACTATTAACACCAAAGGCCATAATAATAAGTTAAGAACAGCTATTTTATTATTTTAAGAGTTTTGACACATAAGACTCAACGTTTTTCTGGAACAGGACGAATGAGGCGCTATCTGGTGGCTAGCGGATGAGTTCACCCGTCATGTGGAACTTGTAAGCGACAACGGCTGCTGTAGAAAAAGTCGGGGGGTCGAATAGGGCTGCTCACGTTATAATTCTAACGTTCGCAGCGAATTTTAGGAATAATTCCACCCGTACGTTGCACTTTAATTGTAAGTAAGAATTTAGTCGACTAATGTAAGGTTATTGCTTTAGTTTTTAAAATTTGACAAGATCTGAAGGTATCAAAGGACTTGTTGTTTTCACGCATTCTGTTTTACCGACTTTAATATACATGTATATTAATTTTACAACATAATGGTATATTAAAATTAATGTACAGTATGTGCAAATGACTTTACTCACATGTATATTAAATTTCGATCAGATTTTTTTAACAGTGTATTTATAGTGCACAATTTGACAACCTCAGATTAAAAAAAAAAAGAATTATTTTATATTTAAAAATAGTTTAAATCAGAATTTAATTAATTTCATTTTGTAGAAAAATTATTCTTTGATGATATTTTTTTCTAATGGAAATCCCTGATTTTTTCAGAAGACAGCTTCAAATGAACCGAGCAAAATAGTGAAAAATCTCTGAAATATTGGAAGATATTTTAAAGCTTGCATTAAGTAAATATGCACAGTGTATTATGCGGGATGTCTCAATTACATAGAAAAGAAATGTACATTCTTTAAATGTATTGCTAAATAATATATTATGAAGAACAAAACTCGGTTATTATTTTACAGACACATGAAAAACAGCTATCGACGTAGTAAATGAAATAGTACAAATTTTTGAACAGCCGGAAATGAGAAGGAAGGTAATTTAACTAATTTGATTGTTTGAATCGTTTATTGTTTCCAATACAAGATGTACAGTGATACTATATTATTATTGGTAATTTTGTTAGCATCTTCTAGTTCTCGGCAATGACTTTGTCTGCCTTTGCTGCCTCCTTACGGCAGTCGGTTGCAGATTTAGCGCATTTATCAGCTACGTCTGCAATGCATGCCTTAGCCGGATCCAAATATAATTTCACATCTTTTTTGAATTCCTCTTCTACTTTTTTACAGCAATTTTGAGCAGTCTTTGAACAAAAAAATAATAATTTTTTTATATTTTCATTGCACTTCACTGTATAAGTTAACCTCATTATTGATCTTTTAAACATTGCTTGCATGGTCGACATTGCTATAAATTTGAGAACTTTGTTCTAATGCACTAGAATATCAAAAATCTCTTTTCAGATATATCAAATATGGATTAAAGTTTTCTAACGACTGATCCTTTTTTTCGAAGACATTTAATCTGAAACTTGTTTCCTAACTGTTTAGGTATAAAGGACACCACCCTACAATATATAATAAACCTACAGTAGATAATAATTAATTCTAAATATGTAAAATAAATAATTTAATTGTTATAATAATTAGGACACCATGTGTATTGTTAAATTAAAATTACAATTATTTATTTAAGGTATACTAGTGCTTTTAATTGAATATTATCTACTGTATGTTCAATATTTACTGCAGGGTGGTCTTCCCTACCATTAAATCAATAAATATGTAAAACTGGATTGGAAGAAAGCACACGTTTCATTTGAAATAGATTATAAATAATATTTTTGAAGTACCTGAATATCCTCAGTATTATTGACTTTATGATAACACTGTACACATTTGTTCCTTTTGATTTTAAAACTGTTATCGAATTGTTTATCAGCATCAGGTAACGTACATTTCAATGCTATTGCGCTAGGCTCTATTTCATTACTATTTACAGTGTCAGCTGCAGCCTAGTGAGAAAGGAGAACAAAACTATAACATATTTTCAGAAACTTTTTAAATTTAATTAATATCTAGGAATTAAACATTGTTGTTGTCTACTGACCGTAATATCAGCGTATGCTTGATCATAGGCATGAGTTATGTGATTCAAGGATCTTTTCCTTGAAGCAGAAATATCGTCCGCTAACTTAGCTGCGAAGACTATCTGTAACAATAAAAAGTAATGATAAAACTGCACAAAAATAATATATTTTAACTTTCACTATATTTGATTATAGAAAATCAGGAGACGAGCTCCACGCTAAACTCACAAAAATCAAAAGTTAATCTCATCGCCTCTTTTCTTCAACTTACAGAAAATGCATTATATATCAGATTTACGAGGGTTTCAGTAATTTTTGAGGATTTCAAAGTCTCTCAATAAGGTATTTTCATGACATTTGTAGGACCCATATGATTTCACAAAACTTCAAATCCTTCAAGGAATATCATTATATTTTATGTAATTTCACGATATTTTATAATATTTTAAAGAAATTTCAAAGAATTCACTTACAAAAATTGAGGGATATCGAAGGATTTCAAAGATTTTCAAATATTTCAAAGGATTTTCAAGCAATTTCAACGCATTTCACGGGATTTTATCAGATTTACATGGATTTCAGTAATTTTGAATGATTTTGAAAGGCTCTCAAAAACGTGTTTTCATGAATTTTCCAGGATCTCAGGGGAGTGGAAATATTTTGAAGTATTCCAAGGATGTTTCAAGAGACGGAAAAAATATCAAGCAATTTCTCGGAATTTCAACAAATATCATTTCACGGGATTTGAAGAGATTTGATGATATTTTAATGAAATCAAAGATTCAACATTATTTGTGTTTATCGCGTATTGCACTATTTACCAAAGACACCCATGGACTTGGTGATGAACTTTTCTAGATTCGACGGATCAAAAATTTGAGAAGATTGTATAATCTCGCATTTTATTAAACTTCATTAGCATTTATTGTGATCTTAATCGTTTTTTGAAATGTTAAGGTTATTTTAGGTGACTAATGGAAGATATTTGCTAACAATTTATAGAAAATTAGTCAAACTAGCGAACGCGCGCCTACAAGAAAGGCTTTTGTAGCCTCGCATATTCCCCCTCTATTCCAACCATTTACTTTTCCTGTCCTCACTTCACCCTTCGCTTCCCCACACTTCCTACTTCCTATCATTTCTCCTACTTCTCCTTCCTAATTTCCCCTCACTTCCCCTACTTCTCCACCCCATACTTCCCCGCTCCTCATTACCACTTACTTCATTTCATTCCCCACCCTCACATTCCCTCACTTCGCCTACATACCCTCTCCTAGTTTCCCCGCATTTCCCCTGCTGGGATGAAGTACGACGGACAGATGGACACCCGACCGAAAATATAAGGATACAAAATTAAGTTCTTGATCAATATTTCTCTACTGAAAATATTTGGAAAAATTACGTAATATAGGCGGGGAGGGGCAAAACTACTTTTTTCGCAAATTTTTACATCGGAAGGCGAGTGGTAAACAACTGAAGAAATTTGTTACTCAATTTATGGATGGTCCCTAATGAGTAGATATAATTGATGAGGCGTGTAAATTTAAAAAGAGTCGGTTAGGCAGGTTTTCGTATTTTTCGTGAATTTAAATTGGTGATACTCAATACTCAATATCTGTAAATGAATTTTTCAGTTTGATAATTAAAAAAAATGGTTGGGTTACTTACTTGAAAAGCACAGAAAGCCAAGAAGCAGACGATCGCACACGTCATGATTGAATAAGTCGTTTAAGATCTACTTTCTAGCAAAGATGAACCAGAAGTATTTAACCTAAATCTGTGAGGATGCCTTTTTATACTAAATACTTATCATACGTGGAAGATTTATTCAATTGACGTCAGAGCAATTTAAAAGAGAAGAGTTGGGAAAGAATGAAATTGCCATGATTTATAGTATTGGCAAAGCTAATGTTAGATAAATAACAATCTGTTTTCCTGGAACCATTGTTCAAACTTCGAATATATGTGAATATGCGTTGTTATAATAAGAAAATTAAAAACCACAAAAATAAGTGTTTTAAAATGGTACCGTTAATTCACCCAGACAAAAGATATGTTTAAATTCAAGAAATTGTTACTTTAAATTCACTTTCTCAATTCAAAAATAAAATTCTTTCAAAATCAAAAAACATTTTTTCAATCAATGACGTTTTTTCTCGTTTGATTAAATGAAACAATTTGTTCGATACCATTTCTTTAATTTAAAATAATATATTTCTTTATTGAAATAAAGTACTGTCTAAAATTTAAGAAATAATTTACTCATCTCATTATTTTCAACCAAGAAAATTATTTCTTTAAATCAAGTAACATGTTTTCAATTTACTATCTATAAATATAAATTAGCGAAATTCTACAAATTAAATTAGAAATAACTGAGCTACTAAATATTTGTCGAAAATGACAAATTTGAATTCTCGAAATATTCTAGCCACGCTGAAAAAACCAGTTCTCGTCAGATCACTGAAGTTAAGCAGCGTTGGGCGCGGTTATTACTTGGATGGGTGACCATACGAGAATACTGTGTGCTGTTGGCATATTATGGGTGTGGTGAGCCCAAACTTGTACTTATTTATAACTACAAGAAAACTATCCACCTAGAAACACTACCCGAATCGGTTAGTATCACGCCTACCCTGAAAGGGAAATGGCTTAATGGTATACAATACTGAAAAAGTACCACTAATTTCTGAGTGAAAATATATTAATTTATTTAAAGTTGAATTAAAATCAATGTATTCAAATTACAAAATTATCAAGAGGAAAGTTTAATAAAAAAACATGTTATTGTCAAATTTTCAGCTTTATTGAAATAAGAATAAGGCACTATTGTGAAATTTGTCAATAGACTACGTCACATGATCGCGGATCGTACTACGCAATCTCCACCAACATAGCATATTTACAAATTCCGTCTTCAAAATGGAAAAACAAGAATTATTTACTTGATCTATTTCATCATCTAACATTATTTACTTTAATTAGCATCATCAATCGCGCAAGTTTTTTGATTCGAGTGCAAAGATAATTTTCATTATGAAATAAAAATTTTAAATAATTATTCATTTATTTGAATTATTTGAGCACCAGAATTCAAGCCAAAATTTCAAATTAGATTCTGGGATCTGAGAACAAGGAAATAAGGGACCGCACTTAAATTATGTAACGGATTATAGGCCCTCTCCAAGAACTTCCCTTACGCCTGTAATTGACCGTAAAAAAAAAATCCCCCCCCCTTCCCCCTCTCCATGTACGTAATTTATGATTTCCATAAATAATAAGATATGGGACTTGAAACTAATGTCAATTTTTTGTATTTAAGGTAATAAATGCTTGTGATATTTTCAACATAGGATAGGATCTTCAAAACCAAAAGGACGAATTTTCAATAAGTAAATATTTTTCAATCATGAAAGAAAAAAATGTTCGCCTAACTTGTTGAACCTTTAAGCCAAAAGACGAATTTTCTATAGAGAATTTTTAACAAAGTAGTTAAATTTCCACCAAAGAGATAAACATTCATTAAAAGAAAATTTCAACAAGGTAGTTCAACTTTTACCCACGCAGTTGAATTTTCAATTAACAGTTTTCAACAAAATAACTTTTAGCCATAGAGATGAATTTTCAACTAAAAATATGAATCTTTAACAAAAAAATTATTTCTTAACAAGGTGGTGCATATAAAATTTACAAACAAAATATGTAGTACTATCTTCAAGCAATGAAGATTAATTTTCAACCACATAGTTTCATTTTTATCCAAGGAAGATGAAATTTCTACTCAAACAGATGAATTTTTGAATCAAGAAGACAAATTTTCAACAACAAAAATTGAATTTTTGTGCAAAAAAAGGTTTATGTTGATTTTTCAACATCAACATATGAATTTCAAACAACGAGAGAATAAGGATGCCGTTTTAACAAAATTGTTGAATTTTAAACCGAACAGTTGCATTTTTATCTAAGAAAGATGCCATTTCTACTGAAATAGAAAAATTTTGAAATTAAAAAGACGAATTTTTCAAAAAAATAGTTGAATTTTCATGAAAAAAAGATTCTAGTCGACTTTTCAACAGAATATAAATTTTAAACAAGTACATTTTCTACAAAATAGTTAAATTTTCGACCATAAAGGTTGACTTTTTAGCAAAATTCGTAAATTTTCATACAGTGAATATAAATAATAAATATATATATAATAATTATAAATATAAATATCAGGAAAATAAACTACTAATTAGAACATTATATTAGGGTTACCGCGAAAATTCATTTTAAAAATTCCCTAATTTTTCCCTGATTAATTTTTTTTTTCCCTGACCATTAAGAATTAAATACCAGAATCTTAAACTTGTAACATTTTTAACCTAGAATCTGCTATAAGCGGAATAAAACAATTTCAAATTATAATTTAAATAATTCAACTTCATTCTGCTTGACTTCATTCATTGTTATTTACAGTTATAGACGGCCAACGGCCATACCACGCTGAAAAACCCAGTTCTCGTCAGATCACTGAAGTTAAGCAGCGTTGGACGCGGTTAGTATTTGGATGGGTGTCCATTCAAGAATACTGACATGAGTGCTGTTGGCACATCGTGGGTGTGGTGAGCCCACACTTGTAGTTATTTATAACTACAAGAAAAACCTAGAAACACTACCCGAATCGGGTAGTGTCACGCCTACCCTGAAAGGGAAATGGTTTAATGGTATATATATAGAAATTGCCTGACTTTTTCAAGATTAATTTTCTAAATCCCTGACTTTTCTCTGACCAATAAAATTCCATGATTTAAAAAAAAATTGTTGTTGGCTAGGTTGTTTGTTCACTCACCAGGTTTCTTCTGCGGTGAAAGTTAAATTCGGTCCCTAAGTATTATAAGTTTCTTTTTCATGTTATATAAACATAATTTTCCTAAGATTCTTGATCAAAATTAAAAAGACTTTTGAAGATGCCAGATGTGTCAAAGAAGTATCTAGAAAATTTTTGAGAAAATTTTGTATTTTACTGGATTTTACCAAATTTTATAAAAAATTTGAATCAATTTCAAAGATATTTAGGACTTTTAAAAGTTGGTCAGAAGCTTAAAAATATATTATACATAATATAATACATATTTAAAAAGAAATGGCAGATTCTTCTTTGACAATTTTGAAAATCTTTTGTAATGTATTGTAATCCTTTCAGATTAGAAATAGGTGCATCCCAACCAGAAAAAAAACAACTGGGCCCGCCACGTTAAAAATATATTTGAAGATTGAAAGAGTTCGCTTCTTCTATTATTTTATTTTGCCTTGACCTAAGTACCGGTAAAATCAATTTAGACTCAGAAAGGAGAAGATAAATTGAAAAATGCACTATTTAACAATAAATTCATTTTCATTCAGACTCAGTCTCTCTTTATAGGGAAAAAATTTATCCGTAAAAAAGTCACAAACTTGTAGCTAGGTCTCGGATACGAGATAAAAAAATGAAACATTACATCCTTATTTCTATGAGAAATATATGGATAAATTTTGAAGTTTCTAACGAACAGTTCGAATTTCCTACGAACAGTTCCTGAAAATTTCAGACTGAAATATAAAGAGGAAAAATTTTATTTGTGCGATTTAATTTATATTAATTTATAAATTCGCAACTCAGAAGATTCGAACCCTCAAAGACTGCTGACTCACCAGTTTCTAAACATAAACCAGGAGTGCGTAAACACGCGCAGCCATCGAGGCCAAACAAAATAGGTATTATAAAACTTCTAGCCACTCATCCGACGAGCTCGAAGCACACATACGAGCACACGCAAGCACCGCGCGTTTGGGTGAGCATGTGTGCGGGCCACGTACAGGCGAACCTACTTCCTAGTTCCCAGATTTGTCGGGCAAGCTCGTGAGTGCTCTGAGAATCTTTTCCCAATCACTCGTAATATTTTTCTAATTATTCACGTAAAACAAAAGTGATGAACCGTTTTAGAATTTTCATATCGAGTTCGTCAATCTTTCTCAAAGTTCGCAGATTATTTACGAAAATACATAAATATCCGATGAATTTTTCTCATATCCGAGACCTAGCTACTAGTTCGTGACTTTTTTACGGATAAATTTTTTCCATGCATAACGAAAATTACTTATCCGTTATCAGTCGTAGTGGTTACAATTATTCAGTCTCTTGATATTTCGGAAAGGTACAATTGAAGCCCTCAGAGGAAAAATGTGACTCAGAGCGTTATGAGGAAGAACAGTAAAGAAAAAGTTCAGAGAAAAGAAGGTAAACATGTGAAGTTCCGAAGAAAAACGTTTCTTTTGTTATTATAAGTTGATCACGAAAACACTTTAGGAAAACAACAAGAACGTCAATATGAACAGGTCCATTAAGCTAGCACCTCCACAATCGAATTTTGCAATTTTTAATTGCTCAGAATTTTGGGCTTTTTAGGGCTCTTGAAATCCGCAAAAAAAATTTCCCCGAAACAACCCTTTAGTTCAAAAATCAACCCCCTTCAAAAAATTTGAATTTTTCACAAATTTATTCCAGGCGTATTTTTAGGCTTTTTTGGGCTCCTCGAAAATACCCACTCCGATTCTTTGGCTCCAATCCTTAACGTTAAAAATCAGCCCCTTTCTCCCACGCAGATATGACTTTGTCAAAAAATACTCTTTTTGAGAATTCCATAGTGTGAATAGAGTCTCTGATTTTTGGGCTCCTCAAAACTAGCCACTCCGATTTTTGGGCTCCAACCCTCAACTTTAAAAAGCAACCCCTTTCTTTTACGCAGATATGACTTAGTCAAAAGATAATCTTTTTTAAAATTTTACGGCGTGGATAAAGACGTTGATTTTTGGGCTCCTCGAAAATACCCACGTTAATTATTTGCTCTAACCCTTAAAGTTAAAAACCAACCCCTTGGTACCACGCAGATATGACTTTGTCAAAAAATAATCTTTTTCAGAATTTTACAGTGTGGGTAGAGACTTTGATTTTTGGGTTCCTCGAAAATACCCACTCCAATTTTTGGGCTCCAACCCTTAACGTTAAAAATCAACCCCTTTCTCCCACGCAGATATGATTTTGTCAAAAAATAACCTTTTTTAGAATTTTACCATGTTGCTAGAGTCTCTGATTTTTAAGCTGCTCGAAGATACCCACTCCGATTTTTGGGCTCCAACCCTTGAAGTTACAAATCAACCCCTTAGTACCACGCAGATATAACTTTGTCAAAAAATAATCTTTTTCAGAATTGTACAGTGTGGATTGAGACTTTGATTCTTGGGCTCCTCGAAAATACCCATGCTGATTCTTGGACTACAACCCTTAACGGTAAAAATCAACCCCTTTCTACCACGCAGATATGACATTGTAAAAAAAAATCTTTTTGAGAATTTTACAATGTGGCTAGTGTCTCTGATTTTCGGGCTCCTTGAAGATATTCAATTCGATTTTTGGACTCCAACCCTTAACGTTAAAAATCAACCCCTTCGTGCCACGCAGATATGACATTGTCAAAAACTCATCTTTTTGAGAGTTTTACAATGTAACTAAAGTCTCTGATTTTTAAACTCCTTGGAAATACCCACTCCAATTTCAGGGCTCCAACCCTTAACGTTAAAAATCAACCCCTTGGTGCCACGCAGATAAGACTTTGTCAAAAAATATTCTTTTTCAGAATTTTAAAGTGTGGATAGAGACTTTGACTTCTGGGCTCCTCGGAAATACCTACTCCGAGTTTTGGTCGCCAATCCTTAAAGTTAAAAATCAACCCCTTGGTACCATGCAGATATGACTTTGTCAAATAATAATGTTTTTAAGAATGTTAAAATATCAATAGAGTCTCTTATTTTTGGGCTCTTCGATAATACCTACTCCGATTTTCGCGCTGCAACCCTTAAGGTTAAAAATCTACCCCTTGGAACCACGCAGATATGACTTAGTCAAAAAATAATCTTCTAGAGAATTTTGCAAAGTGGCTAGAGTCTCCGATTTTTCGGCTTCTTGAAAATACTCACTCCGATTTTTGGGCTTCAACCCTTAAAGTTAAAAATCAACTTCTTTGTACCAAGCAGATATGACATTGCCAACAAATATTTTTTTTGATAATTTCACAGTGTAGATAGAGACTTTGATTTTCGGGCTCCTCAAAAATACCCACGCTGAATTTTTGCACCAACCCTTAAAGTTAAAAATCAACCCCTTTGTACCACGCAGATAAGACTTTGTCAAAAAATAACCTTTTTCAGAATTTTACCGTGTGGCTAGAGTCTCTGATTTTTGGGCACCTCAAAAACACACACTTTGATTTTTGAGCTCCAACCCTTAAAGCTAAAAATCAACCCCTTGGTACCACACAGATATGCTTTTGTCAAAAAATAATCTTTTTCCGAATTTTACAGTGTGGATAGAGAATTTGCTTTTTGGGCTCCTTGAAAATACCCACTCTGATTTTTGAGCTTCAACTCCTATCGTTGAAGATCAACCCCTTGGAACCACGCAGATATGACTTTGTCAAAAAATAATGTTTTTAAGAATGTCAAAGTATCAATAGAGTCTCTAATTTTTGGGCACCTCGAAAATTCCGTCTTCGATTTTTGGGCTGCAACCCTTCAGGTTAAAAATCAACCCCTTGGAACCACGCAGATATAACTTTGTCAAAAAATAATGTTTTTAAGAATGTTAAAGTATCAATAGAGTCTCTTATTTTTGGGCTCTTCGATAATACCCACTCCGATTTTTCGGCTGCAACCCTTCAGGTTAAAAATCTACCCCTTGGAACCACGCAGATATGACTTAATCAAAAAATAATCTTTTTGAGAATTTTGCAATGTGGCTAGAGTCTCCGATTTTTCGGCTTCTCGAAAATACCCACTCCGATTTTTGGGCTTCAACCCTTAAAGTTAAAAATCAACTTGTTTGTACCACGCAGATATGACTTTGCCAAAAAAATAATCTTTTTGATAATTTTACAGTGTAGATAGAGACTTTGATTTTTGGGCTCCTCGAAAAATACCCACGCTGAATTTTTGCACCAGCTCTTAAAGTTAAAAATCAACCTCCTTGTACCACGTAGATATGACTTTGTCGAAAAATAACCTTTTTCAGAATTTTACCATGTGGCTAGAGTCTCTGATTTTTGGGCTCCTTGAAAACACACACTTTGATTTTCGGGCTCCAACCCTTAAAGCTAAAAATCAACCCCTTGGTACCACACAGATATGCTTTTGTCAAAAAATAATCTTTTTCAGAATTTTACAGTGTGGATAAAGAATTTGCTTTTTGGGCTCCTCGAAAATACCTACTTCGATTTTTGGGCTGCAACCCTTCAGGTTAAAAATCAACCCCTTGGAACCACGCAGATATAACTTTGTCAAAAAATAATCTTTTTGAGAATTTTACAGTGTGGATAGAGACTTTGATTCTTGGGGTCCTCGAAAATACCCATGCTGATTTTTGAGCTCGAACCCTTAACGATAAAAATCAACTTGTTTGTACCACGCATATATGACTTTGCCAAAAAATAATCTTTTTGATAATTTTACAGTGTAGATAGAGACTTTGATTTTTGGGCTCCTCGAAAAATACCCACGCTGAATTTTTGCACCAGCCCTTAAAGTTAAAAATTAACCTCTTTGTACCACGTAGATATGACTTTGTCGAAAAATAACCTTTTTCAGAATTTTACCATGTGGCTAGAGTCTCTGATTTTTGGGCTTCTCGAAAATACATACTCCGATTTTTGGGCTCCAACCTTAAAGTTAAAAATCATCATATCGTGGCTAAATCTCTGATTTTTGAGATCAGAGGCTCTAGCCACATTGTAAAATTCTCAAAAAGATTATTTTTTGATAAAGTCATATCTGCGTGATACCAAGGGGATGAATTTTAACGTTAAGTGCTGGAGCCGAAAAATCGGAGCATGTATTTTCGAGGAGCCCAAAAATTAGAGACTCTATTAATACTAAAAAATTCTTAAAAACATTATTTTTTGAAACTCATATCTGCGTGGTACCAAGGGGTTAATCTTCAACGTTAAGGGTTGGAGCCCAAAAATCAGAGTGGGTATTTTCGAGGAGCCCAAAAATCAAAAACTCTATTAATACTTTAAAATTCTTAAAAACATTATTTTTTGACAAAGTCGTATCTGCGTGGTAACAAGGGGTTGATTTTTACCGTTGAGGGTTGAAGCACAAAAGTTGAAGTAGGTATCTTCGAGTAGCCCAAAAATCATAGACTTTATTGATACTTTAAAATTCTTAAAAACATTATTTTTTGACAAAGTCATGTCTGCGTGGTTCCAAGGGGTTGATCTTTAACGATAATGGTTGGAGCTCAGAAATCAGCATGGGTATTTTCGAGGAGCCCAAAAATCAAAGACTCTATTAATACTTTAAGATTCTTAAAAACATTATTTTTTGATACTCATATCTGCGTGGTACTAAGGGGTTGATCTTTAACGATAATGGTTGGAGCTCAGAAATCAGCATGGGTATTTTTAAGGAGCCCAAAAATCAAAGTCTCTATCCACACTGTCAAATTCATAAAAAGATTATTTTTTGACAAAGTCATATCTGCGTGGTTCCAAGGGGTTGAGTTTTAGCTTTAAGGGTTGGAGCCCAAAAATCGGAGTGGGTATCTTCGAGTAGCACAAAAATCAGAGACTCTAGCCACACTGTCAAATTCATAAAAAGATTATTTTTTGACAAAGTCATATCTGCGTTTGAGAAATGGGTTGATTTTGAACGTTAAGGGTAGGAGCCAAAAAATCGAAGTGGGTATTTTCGAGGAGCTCAAAAATCATAGACTTTATTGATACTTTAAAATTCCTAGAAACATTATTTTTTGACAAAGTCATATCTGCGTGGTTCCAAGGGGTTGATATTTAACGGTAAGGGTTGGAGCTCAGAAATCAGCATGGGTATTTCCGAGGAGCCCAAAAATCAAAGTCTCTATCCACACTGTCAAATTCATAAAAAGATTATTTTTTGACAAAGTCATATCTGCGTGGGAGAAATGGGTTGATTTTTAACGTTAAGGGTTGGAGCCAAAAAATCGGAGTGGGTATTTTTGAGGAGCCCAAAAAGCGCAAAAATACGCCGGGAATAAATTTGTGAAAAATTCCAAATTTTTGAAGGGGGTTGATTTTTGATCTTAAGGGTTGTTTCGGGGGAAATTTTTTTGCAGATTCCAAGAGCCCTAAAGAAGCCCAAAATTCTGAGCAATGAAAAATTGCAAAATTCGATTGTGGAGGTGCTAGCTTAATGGACCTGTTCATATTGACGTTCTTGTTGTTTTCTTAAAGTGCTTTCGTGTTTAACTTATAATGGCAAAAGAAACGTTTTTCCTCGGAACTTTTTCCATCAAATTTTATCCCTCAAAATTTTCTATAACGTTTTTCCTCGGATATTTCCGAGTAACATTTTTACCTCGCGATTCTGTTTACCTTTTTGCCTCTGGACTTTTTCGGTTACTATTTTTCCTCGGAACTTTTTCTTTACTGTTTTTCCTTAAAACTCGCTGAGTCACATTTTTCCTCTGAGGGTTTTAATTAACATTATGAGTCAATCTAATTACAATGATCGCGGTATCGTCTTTTACGATTGTGAGAGCATAGCCGTTCATCTAATAATACTGCAATCGCAAGCATTTAACAATCGTCGCCGTATCACTTTTTGAAGAAAAAAGTAAATCTAAACTTAAATTCTTTCTACGGCAGCCGAGATAGCGTGCACCGATTTGAATCCTCACAAAATAACAAATTTCCGGAGCCTGTTTCAGCGTACCCGGAGGAAATCTTAAAATCAAAATGTAAGGTTCTGGAGCCTGTGGTAGCATGCCCAGGGTAAATAAAAAAATCAAAATGAAGAAGTCTGGAGCCTGTGACATCGTGCCCAGAATGAATTGATAAAGTAACGAGTCTGAAGCTTGATACAGCGTACTCAGAAAATATCACCTGAAAGAAAATGTCTGGAGCCTGTAGCAGCGTACCCAGAATTAGATAGAAATAAAAAACAGGATAAACCAAATATCAAAAATCGAAGTAAGGTCTTTGGAGCCTGTATGGCGTACCCTGAGGAACACAAGATTTCCGGAGCCTGTGGCAGCGTACCCTGATCATAAACAACGGACCTCCATCCTTCCAGAGCGTGAAGCCTGACGTCTACTGGGATCGACGATCCCGATGTGGGCTTCGGTTTCCCGTAATCCACTTCGAGAGTGACCCGTTTCGCAAGTCGCATCTCGCCTTCCTTCTTATACCCTCTCCAATTATGGTTGGTTGCGGGAGGGAGGATCCTGCGCTTCGTGGTGTCCCTACCCGGAACTATTCTTACCGCCTATCGCCTTCCTAAAGGCTACATCCGTGTCGGACTTTTCCCACGTTATTCGGTTGCCTGCTTTCAGAGGCCTTGTCATATTATTGTTGATTGTGACCGTTTCGAAAGTTTGGGATAGAACGCACTTGGGTTTTTTTTTCTCTTGACTCTCCACAAAAGAATAAATTAGCTTGGGGAAGAGTTCATGATAAAATGTTATATCTAGAAGATTTACTGAGAGCCCACTCGTCCTCTGCTCTAATACTTTATCCTCAATTAACCTCGCGAGAAGGACCTCAGAAATATATAACTCTGTCAAGAACGCCACTCGGTTTTATCAGAATCACAGCGCAATGAAGGTTAACAAATAAGTTCATACATAGACTTATAATCAAGAATTAATTTCAGTTTCAATGTTGATGGTTATTGTATCTACTGTCATAAGAATAGTTTTAATACAGAACCTGTGTACCATCTTTAAGTAAAATCTCAATTTTTTAAAATTGTAAGATTTTCATGTATAAGCGAAAGTAGGGATCTGTTTGAGATAAGGAATGCCTGGCTGAATATTCTCGATAACCCTGATGAAAATTTTATCAAAAATATTATTATGTTTTTTAGTAAGTTTCACGAATGAGCATTATAATTAATTGTATAGTTAACTCAGTTTATATAGTTAAACAAATAGTTGTGAGTACGGTTTATCTCCTCTGGGGTAATGCTTACCATCAGCCTTTAATTTTAGTTTTTTGTTTTTATTTATTAGAATAACAGTTAGTTTTAGAATTAAACTGTAACCTGTTTGTATGAATCAGATGATTCTCAAACAAATAAGGCACTACTATATGCTTTTTTTCTTAAATTAATTGCAAGAGAATGTTTAGAATGATTTCAAAATATTTCAAAATATTTCTAAAGATTTTGAAAATCATCAAAAAAGAATCGAGTATATTCTCAGGTGATTTTGTCAAATTTTCGTTGATTTTTGCAGATTTCGAAGAAAAAAAATTAGAAGCTTTTTAAGAATTTTGAAAAGTTTCAAGAGTATAAGCAAATTTTCTTCAGATTCCTGGTAAACCGTACAATGACTTTTATTAGAAAAAATTTATTTCATGAGAATATTTAAAAATATTATATAATGTTTCAAAAGATTTCTAATATTGTTGAAAAAGAATCTTTAAGATTTTAAGGCACTTATTCTAATTTCGCAAGTTGAAAGATTTCCTGAATAATAAAGTTTCTGATAGTTTATAAGATGAGCGAATCTGAAAACTGCTCAATAGGTAAAATTAAAAAATGGTTAAAATAATAAATAAAGCATATGTTGGCAATTTTATAATTTCGGATTTTTCATAATGTCGACAAAAATTTGGAAGATTTTAAGGCAATTTCGGTAATTTTGAAAGATCATTCAAACTTGTAGGAATATTTCGAGTCTGTTTGAAAGATATTGAGGAATTTTTCAAGAGATTACAAATATTTGAAAACTGAAATATTTTCGAAAATTTATCAAATATTCTCGAATGTCTTGCAAACTTCTAAAAGTCCTAAATAGCTTGCAGACTGATTCGAATTTTTCATAAAGTTTGGTAAAAGCCTGTAAATAAAAAAAATTCTTAACAATTTTCTTGATTAATTTTTAACATATTTGAAATGCACTTGTTTCACAAAAAAGTGAAACGGTATCTATAAAAAAGGGATGTTCAAGGTAAAAATGTTAAGAATAGAAAATGTTGTATGCAAAAAAAAACTAATTTTTTTTTAAAATTATTCAGCCTCTAAGCTTCATATAGTTTAAAATAAATATCGACATTAGTATTAACGAATTGAGTAACTAAATTTTTGTCTCTCAAACTGTCTTATCAAAAATAAGTATCTTAGTAGGACAGGCTTGATATCATAGAATCAATGAGATAAGGACTGTAGTATATGGATGATAAAAAAGTTGGAATTATTCGATTTTACATTGAAAAGAATAGAATTATTTTAGATCAACATAAAACTGTTTTTTTTTCGATTGACATTAATCACAGAATATGTGCGAACAATAATTTTCTAGATGAAAAAACATTGGAATTTTTCTATACCTAATGAACAGCTTTTTATATCAACCATTTACGATATTTTGTCGGTGACTATAACAATTAGATTTTTTTTAATAAACGCAATTTCCTAATTATTCTCATAATAATTTTTTTCTTCATATTTCTAGATTAAAATCTTCAGAATGTTTAGAAATTATTATCATGTTGAAAAATATGGTAGGAAAAGCAAAATATTAATTAAAATTTATAAAAAAATTGTTTGAATTAAAAAATACGCATGCGTTTGGAAGCATTTAAAAAGAGTTTTTCGGAAATTCGGAGTTCAAAAATTGCCGACTGAAGGAGCAAAAAAGATCCTGTGAAAAATTCACTTTGCCAATCACCTAGAAGATAATTTTTCTTCACAGAAAACTACTTTTCAGATATGAGCATGATTTTTTACATTTTTCTTAACAAATTGTTAAAATCAATAATTTTTTTATACTTTCTAAATAATGTTAAGAAGTTGTCATGTTTTACTCCTAAAGTTTCAAAAACAGTACATTATGTTACAAGGGGCGAAAGAAGCTCTCAAGCATGGCCACCTTTTAGTCCTGAGAAGCCGGTCTGACGCATTTTCTATAGCTTTGTTCGCGGCTGGAATTCTGATCGAGTCGGAGCAAACTCAGATTGTCAATATGGGGACCGTCGACCAAAAGAAGAAAAAAATGTCAATTTTTTTTCAGCCGGCAAATTTTACTTAACCTTCAACCCCATTTCAGGGGCGAAAGGTGGCCATTTCGGTCGAATGTATATTTTTTTCATCTATTTCTAAAGTTACCTTTCAGTACTTAAATTTCTTGATGTAATTTTTGAAATATTTGATCAATAGCGTGAAAGAATGCTATCCATCTCTCCAGTTTTTTAAAACATATTTACCCAAGAATGACAGCTTTCTGCATCCACCTCGCAAGTGCCTTGGCATATTTTTGGCACGCGGGTATGACTTTAAGGTTACGAACCAGTGATAGTTTCGCACCTCCGAGAGCACCTATCACAAGGAAAATTACTTGAACTGAATATTCTTGGTACAGTCTTTGCAGCTCCCTTTTAAGGTCTTGCTACGTCTCCTCCTATTCTTTCTCCTCGGCAGTGATGTTGTATTCGGACGGAGCCGAGAATTCGATCACGAATATAGTTCGTTTCTCGAAGTCTAGAAGAATGGTGTCAGGCATCTAGATCAAGTAATCAAGTAATTCACTTCTGATGTTCAAAATCCAGGCCAAGGATCTGGGCCGCCGGCTCCGCGGCTTTGTAGAGGAAGGCTCCTTTGCCAATCATTATGTGTTTTCTTACCATTTTTAGGAGAGGGTCTCTGACATTTGCAACGATATAAACTGTACTCAAAACAATTCGGTCATGAAGACATTGGAGATGCAGAAGTCTGCGTCCGCCTGAACATCGTGAGATGTATAATCGCGGAATGGATGAATTGATATCCAAGATTTAATGCATATGCATGATCTTATGCGTGGTGAAATCAAGGGCCGTAAGATCCATCTTTGTCCATTGAACTACCCCAAACGAGTAGAGTAGAACTAGGATGGCAAGTATGTTAGTTGCAGATACCTTGTTCAATGATGACAGATTTGAAGACCAAATTTGTCAAAGAAGATATATTTATGTGCTTTGGAGAAACTCCTTAGATAATGCCCAATCCAAAGTCTATATCAATCTTTCCTATGTACTCTTGACGATATTCAAAGCAAGTTTGAAATTTGCTCGCACCAGAAGCATAGATCTTAAGGTCATCCATATAAAATACAGGAGTGACCTCATTCTCGCGATGATTAGTGTCACCGCAGAGGTCTTCAGCAGAATTGCGTAGAGCGAGAAAGAGAGGCAGAAGTGTGATGCAGAAGAGCAGAGGGCTCATGGTATTGCCCTGGAAGACGCCCCTCTGGAATGTGACGTTGTTTGTAGTACACAATAATTTCTAGATCTCGTTATGGATTTCACTATCCGTGGATGAAACCTCAAGTCTTCCAACAGACTTTATAATTCTGTGATGGGTGAATTGAAAGCTTTCGAGTAGTCAATCCAGGCCATTGGCTGGATGCGCTGATGGGTTGCTGCATCTTTGCAGATGCATCTGTCAATTCGCAGGTTCTCTTGGCAGATCTTATGCAGCGTGTTCAGACAAGTTATTGGCCTGTAATTCTCTGGGTTGGACAAGTTGCCTTTTTTCGGTAGGAGTATAGTGCGTCCTAACACCCGCCACTGCGGAATGGGCGTCTCCGACTTCAAATGTGAAGTGAATATGCGGGCCAAATGTTGTTGTTTAGAAGTGAACTTCTTCCACCAGAAGTTTTTGATACAATCTGGTCCAGCAGCGGAAAAGTTCTTCGTGCCTCTAAGTGCTTTTTTCAACTCTTCGGTAGTGATTGATGGACATTCCTCTTTAGATTTTATGAGATTTTTGAAAAAATCCTTGAACCGGATGATATTATCAGTATCTTCTTCCAACTATGTGTTTTCGGGATCTTGTATACCTCTCTCCAAAAAGTCTCTACCTCGTTGGACTTGAGTAGATTTTTGATAAAAGCAGGGAGATCGCTGAAGAGACGCGATGGGTTAGCGAGAAACTGTTGATTCTCCCTGACCCATCTCTCCCTCTTCTGCATTCTCCTCCTTGCGTCACAGATGTTTTTTAGTCACGAGGTTCAGAGGTCCAGAGGTCGGACTCTTCCGAGATACCCTCACGGAGGGTGGTATCCATTTTAGCCAGGTATCGGGCCTTAGAAGGATTCTGGCTGTTAATTTTCCTTCTTGTCCTGAAATCTCGATCATCTCTCAGAAACCTGCTTTCCGCGGTTGGTCTTATTATCGCTTCCTCATGTTCATCTGCGGCTTGTTCATACAGTGGTTGGGGAAGCGCTCCGCGTACGTATCCCTTTTTTAAGAGGTAGGCGCTTTGATTTCACCAAGACTGATGCGAAACGTGCTGAAGCATAGGGTGTTTCTGGAAACACAGTGGGTGCATAAGCGCGACAAAGCCTCCGTGAACATATATAATGCTGGCATCGTAGCCGTCTAGCAAGTCATCCTTGAGTCGATTCACCACTCAATGTGGGTATTTTGCCAGTTCGTCATCGTGTTTCCAACTAAATTATTTTCAGCACCCCGAACTCTAGGGTAATCAGCACTGTTTTCCGATCCATTGTCAGGTGCTCTGCGCGTTCGATCATTTTAAATTGCATTGACAACTTGTGTCGTTGTTGTTTCTACGAGCATCAAGGGCAAAAGTTCGTCTGTCCTCGTAGAGCCCCGCATGTAAAGATAAGGTTGCATACTCAGAGAGGTCGCCGGGTATCCCAGAGTTAGTTTTTAAGACACCTTACCCAGGTGCCATTCAGCTTTCGACACGGTTTTTACGCTTTAGCTTTGGGTTATTTCTTCGAGACAATCCCTGGACAATGGTCTGCGACTGCTCATTAATTATTGTAACCATATTCAGTAGAAACCCCTGGTGCCTTCCTCGCTCCGCATTGCCTCACAAGCATGTCCCTACTTTTTCGCTTTGCCTCACATTGCCAAACTCTGCCTGCGCGGCTAATACCTAATACTCATCTACTATTTACAATATTTACATTTTACGTATATTTACTCCCTCTCCTATTTACGATCTTTCCTTCTAAATTCCTCCTCCTCCTCCTTCCTTCTCTTCTTCTCCATCTTACCCAACACCTCCTTCATTCATGCTACTGCCCTTTTGTCGCCCCGTGCATGCGTCAATACCTCCATGCTTATCTCACTCCTTGCTACCTCCATGCACTCCTCCAACCAGTGCTTCACTCTTGCATCCCCCTTCCAGCACAATTCACACATCATCTTCTTCCTGGAAAGCTAGGACCTAATAAAACCCTCCATGCACCTACATTTTATCCTGGCTATAAGCTCCTGACTTTCTTACTTTCCTTTCTCACACAAATATTGCGCTCTCCCCCCTTACATAATTCACCCATTGTTCCTGTTAAACCTTGACTCTCTCATTTTCTTCTCTCTTTCAACCTCCATCTTCCACCCCCAGTCATGTTATCATTCTTCCACCAACACTCCCTAATCAGCTTACTTCCCCCCTCTTCCAAAAAGTTCTCTTTATATTTACACGCCCGACCCCCCGTTATAATCCCTCAACTCGTTCTCCCCGTCTCCCTGCTGACAATATAAGTAGGCGTGTTCCTTGTCAAACCCAATGCAAAAATTATTCTACAATGATATTTTTTTCCAATGAAAATCCCTGATTAAAGTGAAGACAGCTTCAAATAAACCAAAGAAAATACTAAAAAATCTCGGAAATGTTGGAATATATTTTCAAGCTTGCATTCAGTAAATATACACAGTGTATTATGCGGGATGTCTGTATTAAATAGAAAAAAAAATTACATTTTTTCAGATGCATTGCTAAATAATATATTATAAAGAAGAAAACTCGGTTATTATTTTACAGACACATAAAAAAAACCGGTTGACATAGTAGACGCAACAGGACAAATTTTTGAATAGCTAGAGATTAGAAGGAAAGTAATTTAATTAATTTAATTGTTTAAATCGTTTATTGATTTCCATACAAGCTGTACAGTGATACTTTATACCTCTTTGGTCTTCTTACTTCGTGGGTATCTACATTTTCGGAATTAATTTTAATTTATTTAATTCATAAGTTATTCTTCTTGATCATCTTTTGAATCAATTGATACTTTTTCCGTAATCTTCGTGTCCTTTTCTAGGGCTTTTTTCAACATTTTTGCCTCCTTACGGCAGACGGTTGCAGATTTAGCGCACTTTTGAGCTATGTCTGCAATGCATGCCTTAGCCGGATCCAAATATAATTTTACATCTTCTTTGAATTTCTCTTCTATTTTTTTACAGCAATTTTCAGCAGTCTGGACATAAAAAATAATAATTTTTTTATATTTTTATTAAACTTTTCTGTATAAATTAATCCCATTGTTGATCTTTCAAGCATTGCTTACATGCTCTACATTGCTATAAATTTGAGAACTTTGTTCTCATGCACTAGAATGTGGAAAATCTTTTTTCAGATATATCAAATATGGATAAAAATATTTAAAAATTGTAAACATTACTCAATAAGATTAAGTTTCATAAACCCAAATAAAACAAAAACATAACTAATAATACATATTTTGAGATTTTTATTTAATTTTTTTTAGCAATGCAATAATCTCAAAAGACTTTTTTAAAGACCGATCCTTTTTTCGATTAAATTTAATATGGAACTCGTTCTCTAACTGTTCAGGTATAAAGGAGACCACCTTACAATAGATAATAAACTTACAGTAGATATTAATTAATTTAAAATATGTAAAATAAATAATTTCATTATATTAATAATTAGGACACTATGTGTAGGATTAGAATTAATTATGTGCCAACAGCCATACCACGCTGAAAAAACCAGTTCTCGTCAGATCACTGAAGTTAAGCAGCGTTGGGCGCGGTTAGCACTTGGATGGGTGACCATTCGAGAAAACTGAGTGCTGTTGGCACATCGTGGGTGTGGTGAGCCCACACTTGTAGCTATTTACTACAAGTTATCAACCTAGAAACACTACCCGAATCGGGTAGTGTCACGCCTACCCCGAAAGGGAAATGGCTTAATGGTATACATGTTGGGTAAATTTGTGCTTTTAATTGAATATTATCTACGTAGGTTCAATATTCACTGCAGCGCCTACAAAAAAGGCTTTCGAAGCCTGCCCTACTCCCCCTCTATTCCAACCATTTAGTTATCCTGTTCTCACTTAACCATCCGCTTCTCCACCCTTCCCCAATTTCTTCTTCCCTTACTTCTCTCTCTCTCTTCAGTTCTCCAGCTATAACATCCCTTTCCCTACTTCCGATCTTTTCCCCTACTTCTCCTTCCTAATTTTCCCTCACTTCCCCTACTTCTACACCCCATACTTCCCCGCTTCTCTTTTCCACTGACTTTACCTCATTCCCCACCCTCGCTTCCCCTTAGTTCCCTTCACTTCACCTACTTTCCCTCCCCTACTTTCCCCGCACTTCCCCTGCTGGGATGAAGTACGACCGACAGATGGACACCCGACCGAAACTATAAGGATACAAAATTAAGTTTTTGATAAATATTTTTCTACTGAAAATATTTGGAAAAATTACATAATATAGGCGGTGAGGGGAAGGGGGTCTAAGATATTTTTTTTCACAAATTTTTACATCGGAAGGCGAGGGGTAAAAAATTGAAAAATTTGGTTACGTAATTTATGGCTGGTCCCTAATGAGTAGATATAATTGATGAGTAGTGTACATTTAAAAATAGTCGCTTAGGCAGGTTTTCGTATTTTGTGAATTTCAATTGGTGATACTTAAGGTGGTATTTCTATTTGACCGAACAAAAAAATCGATTTATTTTTTATTTTTTGATAGTATATAGTATGTGGAATTTGTACGCAACGGGATTTGTTTGGTTCGGACTTTTTAACGAAGCTGCAGCAGGGTCAGCTGCGCAGAGCGGAGAGTACTCAGCCGCACGCTGTGCGATATCACACGATGTTCCGAAAGCATTTATAGATTTGTATCCAAGGTCTAGTCAAAACTTTTAGTGTTAGGTCTGAATTTCCAGTGTCATGCTACATTTTGAGCAAGTCGTTTTTCTCAAAACACGATTTTTTTAAATGTCTGACATGATTCCGTCAAAACCACTGGACCGATTAAGCTCAAATTTGGAGGATATATTTAGCAGATGTTTGGCTATAGCCCGAAATAGAATAAATAATAATAATGATTTTTGAATTTTTAGCAAGTCAAAAACTACCCAAAAAAAGTCAAAATTCGCAAACAGAATTTCAAATGGGCGCTTTTTTGTCAATTTTCAATATTTTTGATTTGTTCTAGTCCCGGCTATAGCCGTACTCGTATATTTTAAGAAGCTCATCGATTTTTTTGTTTCGGAGGATCCGGAGCAGCTAAATCATGTCAGCCAAGTGAGGGTGTTGTTTCCGGGACACATTTTTTGAAATGCTATTATTAATTAATATTCAAAAATATTAACAATTGTATTTGTTATGAATTTTCGAAAAACGCCTGAAAAAAGGTCGGTCAAATAGAAATACCCCCTTAATACTAAATATCTGTAAATGAATTTTTCAGTTTGATAATTAAAAAAAAATTGTTGGGTTACTTACTTGAAAAGCACAGAAAGCCAAGAAGCAGACGATCGCACACGTCATGATTGAATAAGTCGTTTAAGATCTACTACCTAGCAAAGATGAACCAGAAGTATTTCACCTAAATCTGTGAGGATGCCTTTTTATACTAAATACTTATCATACGTGAAAGATTTATTCAATTGACGTCAGAGCAATTTATAAGAGAAGAGTTGGGGAAGAGTGATGAAATTATGATGAGCATTGGCAAAGCTAATGTTAGATAAATAAAAATCTGTTTTTATGAAATCATCGTTTAAATTGTGAACAAATGCGCATTTTCTTTGTTATATGAGAAAATTTAAAACCACAAAAATATATTTTTTTAAATTGTACAGTTAATTCACGCAGACAAGAGATATGTTTAAATTCAAGAAATTGTTACTTTAACTTCACTTTCTTAATTCAAAGATAAAATTCCTTTGAAAGAAGCAATATTTTTTTAATTAATGACGTTTTTCCTCGTTTGATTAAATGAAACAATTTGTTAGATACTATTTCTTTAATTTAAAATAACATTTTTTTTTTGATAAAAATAAAGTACTGTCTAAAATTTAAGAAATAATTTACGTATCTCATTATTTTCAACCAAGACAATTATTTCTTTAAATCAAGTAACATTTTTTCAATTTACTCTCTATAAATTTATATTAGTGAAATTCTACAAATTAAATTTGAATATATTAATATATATTAATGCATACAGAGTTTCATAAGAATAATTTTATTGAAATGAAAAATGTGTCAAATAAATTAAACTCAAGTAAAGTTTAATAAAAAAATGTAATTGTGTCCAATTTTTAGATTCATTAAAATAAGAATAAGGCAATATTGTGAAATTTGTCAACAGACTTAAGTCACATGATCCTGGTTTGTACGACGTGGCCTCCACCAACACAATATATTTACAAGTTCCGTCTTCAAAATGGAAAAACAATAATTATTTACACACTTGATCTATTTCATCATCTTGAATTATTTACTTTAATTAGCATCATCAATCGCGCAAGTTTTTTTCCAGTGAAAAGATAATTTCCAGTATAAAATAAAATTTCTAAATAAGTATTTATTTATTTGAATTATTTGAGCACTAGAATTCAAGCCAAAATTTCAAATTATATTCTGGGATCTGAGAACAAGGAAATAAGGGGCCGTACTTAAATTACGCAACGGATTATAGGCCCTCTCCAAGACCCTCCCTCACCCCTGTAATGGACCGTAACCAAATATTCCTACCCCCCCCCCTTTTAATGCACGTAATTTATGGTTTTCAGAAATAATAAAATATGGGATTTGAAACTAACGGGATTTTTTTGTATTTAAGGGTAAAACATGATTTTTTAACTCAATACTTGAATTTTCAACAAAATAATTGAAATTTTGATAAAATAAATGTATTTTTAAAGAAAAAAGATAAATATCATTCAAAAAGTGTAATAGTTGATATTTCAACCAAAAAAGATAAAATTTCATTTAAAAAAAAACGACATTTCAAAACCAAAAACACGAATTTTCAATAAGTAATTATTTTTCAATCATGAAAGAAAACAAAATGTTCACCTAACTTGTTGAACCTTTAGGCCAAAAGACGAATGAGATGAATTTTCAACTAACAATGTGAATCTTTAACGAAAAAATTATTTCTTAACAAGGTTGTGCATATCAAATTTTCAAACAAAATATGTAGTAGAATCCTTAAGCAAAGAAGATTAATTTTCAACCACATAGTTTCATTTTTATCCAAGGAAGATGAAATTTCTACTCAAACAGATGAATTTTTGAATCAAAAAGACAAATTTTCAACAACTTAAATTAAGTTTTCATGCAAAAAAAAAGATTTTATTTTGACATTCAAAATCCACAGAACGTTTTCAGGAATTATTTGAGGAAGAAATCGCTCAAGAAAGGCAAGCACCAGAAGAGCTAGTAGAAGAAACTCACACAAGGGCCATCATAAGTGTGCCCTTCAATAAGAGATAGTGAGAATAGTTCAGTGGATGAAGGAAAGGAAAAACAACGAATTGAAGAAGAAAAATAATTGAATAGTTCAAAGTTAACCAGAGAAAATTTAAGAAATTTATTCTCCTAGTTTAATGAATCCCTGAAAGTCCAAAAAAATTGGGTAACAAAAATGATCACTGAAGATAATATAGGACGTAACGTGAAGCTACTGCAAAAGCAGAAGGAGAAGATGATCCAGAAGTCCTTCAAGCAATCGAGAAACTTGAATCAGATAGTGAAACTGAACTCGCTCGAAAAATAGACTCGTAATAAACTGGGCTGAAAGTGAATTAAAGGGACTTGAAACTCCAGAAGTTGGAAATGAAGAAAAGAAGCTAGTGAAGAAAATAATTATGTAAACGCTCCAGCGCAAGAAGAATCTCCCTCAGCACAAGTAGTATTGCCTGACGTCGGACAACGCAAAAGCGTAATCTTTGCGCCTGAGACAAAGTTGCCTACTATGCCAGATGTATTAGCAACATTCCGCCCATCAACTTGTGGATTAGCACAGGCTTTATCTACACCATTTCAACAATAAACGGAAATGAGAGAAAGTTCGGATAGCCTAAAAACTCCCATGACATCAGACGAAATTCACAAGGCTCGACGAATAGAAATGAGTCTACCCGAAACAAGTAGAGCTACCACTAACGAACCGGCAGTAGTAATAACAGAGGCTGACCGAACAAGTACATATTAACATACCTAAGAGGAAATTATGTTCACTTTCTTTCAGAAGATTGTGAGTTTACCACGCCAAAAGGTCAACTGTTAATACATATAAATAGATAATAAAAGCCATTGACCCCTTAGAAATTAAAGAACAGCATCTTCAGTTAGGCCAAGTCCTGATAACCCCTCAAAGCCGTTATAAAATTTTTATACAATTATTATCAAACAAAACCATTTTAACCATTTCATTGAAGAAAATCTGAAAATTAAACCACGTAATTTATACGTGGCTCTACAAAGAAAAAATATAAAATCCATCAGAATTTCAAATCATGGTGTTTAACTGAAAGTTTGCCTTGAAATACTATTTTTTATATATTTATATTTCATATTTTTACTATTTTTTTTGCACAGTGTATCAAAAATGGTAAAATTTAACGTGCAAAATGGAAAAGTTTAATAAAACGACGCGATGGTCTGACATTCTTAGCTCTATCAACACAATAAGGTCATATTGTGAAAATGTCAACGCGACGTAGCCTCTCTCCAATTTGAAAACATTGCCTTCTGTTTCTTTGAACAAAGTTAAGGAAAATGAGAATGTTTTTCAATCTCAAATTCTCATTTTCACAATCTGTTCCAGTTGCACATTTTTATCATTTTCCATGGTAAATTGTAATTATATAGCAAACTTTGTTATAATAATTTGTCTTGAATAAGAATGAACTTGAGTGTCTATAGAATATGATTTTCATTTCAAAGCTTTGTTTTCTTACTCCGAAGATACTTTGTTGCCTCTCTGAATCAAAATCGTTAAAACTTAACTAATTACTAGTGAAATTTTACAAATTTGTTTAGCGAAATGTGGGCTACTTAAGATTAGTAAACAATTACTTATTTCGATTATTTAAGATATTTCCTAATTCAATAGTGAAAACAACTAATTGCTTAGTAAAAATATATCAATTTAATGTGTATTTTCAAATCTTTTTACGATTGTTAATTTTTCTAGTTTTCCATAGAAAACTGCAATTATTCAATGAAGCGTGGATTCATGAAAAAAATATTATTACCTGAAAGGCTGTGAATAACTAACAGCTCGTCGTAAGAGAAAATTTCAGGAAAATAAACAGTTTGCGATTGTGTCAAAAATTCTTACAAAAAATAAAGTAAGTCAATTATGTTCATGGAGTGTTTTTCTTTATAACAATTGTTATAAAGATGAAGCTAGAGAGTTTATGAAGAACAAACAATGTTATTAATGGTGGGTATAGGTTTTAGAACAGTTTCAGGAAAATTATGACACTGGTTAGCCTGGATGATTTTTTATTGATAAATGAAAAGTCTAGGCGGTTTCCTCTTGAAAATAATACTTTGCTAACCAAAATAAATTTGTGAATCATCCAAATAATAATAACCATGTGTTTTCTACATTGCATGGAAATCTTGAATGTCTTAATAATCCCAAATGACACTAACACCTGAAACAAAAAATCAAATGAAATTATTAGTCAATATAAAGGGTACCCGACAACCTTAATTTTCAAAATAACCTGACTAAACAAAAAAAAAAAACAGTACAATTCTAAATAGAATTTCAAAATGTAAAATTAATTCACTTATTTCACCAAAAAAAATATGACCTTTTAAAAAAATAGTTCAATTTTGCTTCCTCATAGACGAAGCTTTGTAATGGTAACAATTTCAAAAATTTTCCAATTCATTTAATTAAACCTTCCTCAATTTAAAAATGTCTAATACGATGTTCTAAGCAATTGTCCGGCTGTGTGTGTAGGTCTGTGAGGATGTGTGTGTGTGTGGATGTCACGCTTTTTTGTGAACAAGATAACTAGGAAACGGTTGCAGATAAATTGATGAAATTTGGTGGGCTCATTTTCCTCACTAATATCTTGAAACTGACCAAAGAATTTCCAAAAATATTTATTGCATTTTTGTTTTAGTACTCAATAATATTTTAAAAATCGGTTTTTTATAGTAAAACTTTTTTCATTAGCATAATTCAAAGTTGATGCAAGAATATAAAAGATTCCTTGGTTTGAGACGAATCGATTGACTTATAATATTAATACATTTTATTGAAGTATAGGAAAGTTATGGTAATTTATATATTTTGAAAAACGTTTTTTTATAGTAAAACTTTTTTCTTCAACATGATTCAAAGTTGATGCAAGTATATAAAAGATTCCCTGGTTTGAAACGAATCGATTGAACTATAATATTAATACATTTTATTGAAGAGTAGAGAAGTTATGGTAATTGACATATTTTGAAAATCGTTTTTTTTTTTATAGTAAAACTTTTTTCATTATCATAATTCAAAGTTGATGCAAGAACAGAAAAGATGTGTTGATTCGAGTCAAATCGATTGACCTATAGCATTTATACATTTTATTGAAGAGTAAGAAAGCTATGATAATGCATAATATTTCAAAACACGATTTGTTTTATAGTAAAACTTTTTTCACTAACATAATTCAAAATTTATGCAAGAACGCAAAAGATTCCATGATTCGAGGCGAATCGATTGATCTATAATATTAATACACTTTATTGGCCAACGGCCATACCACGCTGAAAACCCCAGTTCTCGTCAGATCACTGAAGTTAAGCAGCGTTGGACGCGGTTAGTACTTGGATGGGTGACCATTCAAGAATACTGACATGAGTGCTGTTGGCACATCGTGGGTGTGGTGAGCCCACACTTGTAGTTATTTATAACTACAAGAAAAACCTAGAAACACTACCCGAATCGGGTAGTGTCACGCCTACCCTGAAAGGGAAATGGTTTAATGGTATATATATATTGAAGATTAAGGAAGTTATGGTCATTTATAATATTTGAGTCATATGTTTCTAACAGAAAAACTTTTTTCATTGACATAGTTCAAAGTTGACGCATGAATAGAAAAGACTTTTTGATCCTAAGTTTTCAAATAAAGTAATTCTGACAATTTTTATAAAGAAATCACAAAGCTGGGAAAGGGATAGGGTGCGACAGAACTAAACCCATCTCTTTTCCAGCTCGAAAAATTATCATTCCGAATACAATGATTTGTCTGATTTGTCTTTGTGTTGAAAAAATTTTTTGTATTATTTTGAAGTTTTACATTTTTTGTACATTTCTATTTTTAAATTGATCAAAATGAAGACTGGTTTGTCTATTATTGAAAAAATAACTAATGCTTCCTCTATGAGGAAGCAAATACATTTGCTAATGGGAAGTAAAGTGCTCGTGAAATGAGCACCATATAATTATAAATACAAACAAAGTGGAAACACTCCAGATCGAATTCACAGCTAGTTTAACAATATAATTGAATTTTTCACCAAATAGTTGAATTTATAACCAAACTGTTGAATTGTCAATCTACAAAGATTAATTTTCAACCAAATGTCGAAAACACATTCAGCTAAATAATTGAATTTTTTAGAAAATAGTTCAATTTTCAATAAAGGAGATGAATTTCCAGTCCAATCAGACGAATTTTTTGTCCAAATAGACGAGTGTTGAATAAAAAAGTTGAATTTTCCACAAAAAAAGGATGCTTTTTCAACAAAATACTTGAATTTTCAATAAAATAGTTATATTTCCAACCTAGTTAGATGAATTCTCAACAAAAAGTGCAATATATGAGATTTCAATCAACAAAGATGAAATTTCTAGCAAAAGAGATGAATTTTAAAACAGAAAAGGTGAATGTTGTAACCAAAAAGGGCTTCTGGCACTGGTCAGCCTTCTTCCATTATATAAAAATTTCTAGGTGTCAGTCAGCCAAATTTTGTTCACCATTTTTCAAAAATTCTCAAGAAACATTAAAACCTGTTTGATGGTCAAGTCTCAAGCAAAAAAAGTACTATTTCAAAAGGAAAGAGTCAATAGTTGAATGAGTTTAAATTGAAAGCGTCAAAAATGTAATAATTTCAGATTAAATTTACAAAATGGGATGCTTTCAAATTGAAAATACTTCAATTACACAGTATTGAAATAAATACGTTCTAAACTGAACGATTTATAGATCACTCCAATTTGAAAGCGTCAGATTAAAGACTAGCTGTGAATTCGATCTCGGGTGTTTCCAATTTGTTTGTATTTATAATTATATGGTGCTCATTTCACGAGCACTCTGCTTCCCGTTAGCAAATGTATTTGCTTCCTCATAGAGGAAGCATTAGTTATTTTTCTTAATAATAGAAAAACCAAAGTCTTCATTTTGATCAATTTAAAAATAGAAATGTACAAAAAATGCAAAACTACAAAATAATACAAAAATTTTTTTTAACACAAAGACAAATCAGACAAATAAAATTTTGTATTCGAAATGATAATTTTTCGAGCTGGAAAAGGGATGGGAAAAGTTCTTTAGCACCCTATCCCTTTCCCAGCTTTATGATTTCTTTACAAAAATTGTCAGAAATACCCTATTTGAAAACTGAGGATCAAAAAGTCTTTTCTAATCATGCGTCAACTTTGAATTATGTCAATGAAAAAAGTGTTTCTGTTTGGAGCAGATGACTCAAATATTATAAATGAGCATAACTTCCTTAATTTTCAATAAAGTGTATTAATATTATTATATTGAATCAAGGAATCTTTTCCGTTCTTGCATCAATGTTGAATTATGTTAGTGACAAAAGTTTTACTATAAAAAACCGATTTTCAAAATATATATAAATCACAATAACTGCCATACTCTTTAATAAAATGTATTAATATTATAGGTCAATTGATTCGTTTCGAACCAAGGAATCTTTTATGTTCTTGCATCAACTTTGAATTATGTTAATGAAAAAAGTTTTACTATAAAAAACCATGTTTTAAAATATTATGCATTACCATAGCTTCCTTACTCTTCAATAGAATGTATTAACACTGAAGGTCAATCGATTCGACTCGAATCAACACATCTTTTCTGTTCTTGCATCAACATTGAATTATGATAATGAAAAAAGTTTTACTATAAAAAACTGATTTTCAAAATATATAAATTACCATCACTTCCCTACTCTTTGGTAAAGTGTATTAATATTGAGGTCAATCGATTCGTCTCCAACCAAGAAATCTTTTGTATTCTTGCATCAACTTTGAATTATGTTGAAGAAAAAAGTTTTACTGTAAAATCCCGTATTTTCAAATATTATGCATTACCATAGCCTCCCTACTCTTTGATAAAATGTATTAATATTATAGGTTAATCGATTCGTTTCGAACCAAGGGATCTTTTATATTCTTGCATCAACTGTAAATTATGTTGAAGAAAAAAGTTTTACTATAAAAAACCGTATTTTCAAATATTATGCATTACCATAGCTTCCTTACTCTTCAATAAAATGTATTGATATTGAAGGTCAATCGATTCGAATCGAATCAACACATCTTTTCTGTTCTTGCATCAACTTTGAATTATGATAATGAAAAAAGTTTTACTATAAAAAACCGATTTTCAAAATATATAAATTACCATAACTTCCCTACGCTTTAATAAAATATATTAATATTATAGGTCAATCGATTCGTCTCAAACCAAGGAATCTCTTATATTCTTGCATCAACTTTGAATTATATTAATGAAAAAAGTTTTACTATGAAAAACCGATTTTTCAAATATTATTAAGTGCTCAGAAAAATGCAACAAATATTTTTAGAAATCCTTCGGTCAGTTTCAAGATATTAGTCGGTAAAATAAGCCCTCAAAATTTCATCAATTTATCTGCGACCGTTTTCATGTTATCGTGTTCACAAAAAAGCGTGACATCCACACATGCACACACACAACCACACACACACATCCACACACACACATCCGGACAATTGCTTAGAACATTGTATTAGACATTTTTAAATTGGGGAAGGTTCAATTAAATGAATTTAAAAATTTTTGGAAAATGTTACCATTACAAAGCTTCCTCTATGAGGAAGCAAAAGGCAGATTTTTTATCTTAAAAAATAATGGATGGTTATTCGTCACTGATGGCCTGAAAAACCGAGAAAAATACTGAAAAATCTATGAAATGTTTTAATATATTTTCACGCCTGAACGTGTTTAATTTTTATTCATAATTCCTTTTTTTCATTATAAATTACGAACAGCATTGAGTAAATGTACAGAGTGCATTATGCGGGATGTCTACATTTAATAGGAAAGAAATGTACATTGTTTCCAATGTATTGCTAAATAATATGTGATAAAGAAAACTCGGTTTTTATTTTTCATGTACGTTTAAAGCTGCAGTCGACGTAGTGGACGCAAAAGGTCAATTTAACTCATTTAATTGTTTAAATTGTTTATTGATTCCAATACAAGTTGCACAGTGGTACTTTATACCATTTTGGTCTCCTTACTATCGTCGGCATCTACATTTTTGGAATTGATTTTAATACATTTAATTCATGAATCTATCGCAAAATTTTTGAATTAAGTGGTCCTTTTGACATCATCTTTATGTCCTCATCTCGGGCTTTGTCTGCATCTGCTGCTTCCTGACGGCAGTCGGTTGCAGATTTAGCACATTTCTGAGCTACTTCTCCAATGCATGTCCTAGCCTGAGCCATAAATGATTTTGCATCTTTTTTGAATTCCTCGACTATTTTTTTACAGCAGTTTTCAGCAATCTTTAAACAAAAAAATAATAATTTCTTATTATTTACGTTGAACTTTCCTGTATAAATTAAGCCCATTAATGATCTTTTCACTATTGCTTGTATGCTCGACATTGCTGTTATAAATTTAAGAATTTTGTTCTCACGCACTAGAATGTCAAAAATCTCTTTTGAGATGTATTATATATGGATAAAAATATTCAAGAATTGAAAATATATTTCATGATATTCTAGACTTTTCTAACTCAATAGGATTAAGTTTTATAATCCCAAATAAGAAACATAAGTATCAATATTTATCGATTTTTATTTAATTTTTCTTAGCAATGCGATATTGTCAAAAGACTTTGGCAACGACCGATCCATTTATTAGTGACATTTAATGTGAAACTTGTTTCGTAACTCTTTAGATATAAAAAGTGGATTGGAAAAGATCATATATTGTGTTTTAAATAGATTATAAATAATCATTTTTAAGTACCTGAATATCCTTAGTATTTTCGGCTTTATGATAACAATGTAGACATTTGTCTTTTTTGTATTTGACACTTTTGTTGAATTTTTTATGAGCATCAGTTGACATACTTGTACATTTGTATGATATTTGTTCAGACCTTATTTCTTTACTTTTTACAGTGTCAGCTACAGCCTAGTGAGAAAGAAAAACAAAACTATAGCATATTTTCAAAAACTTTTTTAATTATATATATATATATATATATATATATATATCTACTGACCGAAATATGTTCGTATGCTTTTTCATTAGCATCAAGCATTGGAGCTAAGGATCCTTGAATTGAATCAGAAATATCTTCAGCTAATTTATCTGCGAAGACTATCTGTAAAGATGAAAAGTAATGATAAAATTGCACTAAAACATTATATTTTAACGTTCAATGTTTAATTTTCGATACACTGGGAGCCACTGACATCTGTGAAAATGACACCGGCTTCCAGTAGAACCGCGGTAAATCACACCTATGGCCACGTCTCACGACCCTGAAGTATACTTGATTATAGAAAATCAAGAGGGGAGCTCTACGCTAAACTCACAAAAATAAAAAGTTGATCTCATCGTCTCTTTTCTCCAATTAAAAAAAAAATACATTTGTATTAGGGGAGAGTGGTGGTAAGCCGACAGTGGCACTAAGCCGACACTTGCTTTTTTAAAGAAAAATATAAACTGTGTGAACTTGGTTTTTTGATAAAAGTGGGCCCTGATTCCCTATCTTTATCGACAGAATTTCGTGAAATTTTGCATGACATCGCACATTTTCCGGCATAAGAAGTGTTTTTGGAGGTCAAAAGTTTTTTCCGACTCTTGTGGAAAATTGTGTTTTTCTTTTGTATACCATCGTACAATATAATCAAGATATATTCATCTTACGTAAATAAAGGTGCTGAACATGAATGTGTTTAAATTTTGATTTTCCGGTGATTTTCAATGTTTTTTGGATACCAATATACAAAATTGACACGTGGGCATAAGTCGACACCGAGTACGTTACCGTCCCTACAGGATACAGGCAGATATGCAGACATGCCTGCAGACCTCGACCTTTTTCGTAAACACCTGAGCCGAAGCAGTACAGATTGGACCC
>CAKNYM010049813.1:60717-72709 GCA_932195095.1 Andricus curvator
TTTTTCGTAAACACCTGAGCCGAAGCAGTACAGATTGGACCCGACCCATACCTGGGCCAAGCCTAAAAACCTGCAGCTGAAGTTCAAGGTCATCCTTGACCCATGACCTGAGTGCATGTTCGGACGTAAAATTTCCTGCTCTTTCGATTGCTGTTGTCAAAAAAGGGGTTCGCGATTAAAAAAAAAAAATTGACCTTGAAATAACCTTGAAGGTTAAGCTCAAGGTCAACTTAAAGGTCACCACTGGATTCCTCGTTGAAAGTTACTTCAAGAATGACCTTGACCTTTTTGAAAAATATTTTACCTGGAAAATTATTTAGGTATTTTGTTACTTTTTGGACACCCTGTATACAGACACTAGGGTGGCCCTTATTTTTCACTTTCCAAATTTCTCTGCTCTTCACCCCCCAGTTTTTTTCGAATGCCAACAAAAAATCTCATCCAAATTTAACATGTCAGCTTTTTGTAAATCTAATATTTAAAGGCGATAATATATTACAAATAATTTCTTGTTCCAGTATATTGTTCAGAATTCGACAGAAAATAAGAATCAATCACAAGTTTTGAGGTTGAATAATTTTAAGCCACTCTTATGGGTCCCCAAAGAGAACCCCATAAGTGACAAATTTGAAGTTTACGTAATATTGCGGTTTATTGAAGCTTTTTAAAAGTTTTTTAAAAATAAATAATCACTTATCAGTAATTTAAGAATACTCAGGCATTTTTTGACTTATATTCAATTGTTGAAACAATTTTAATTTGTTTAAATATTTTTCATTCTGTTAACTCGCGAATTGAACGTATTTTCTAGACTTTATGAGTTATTTAATCACTGATAACAAAAAAGTAATTTGTTTGAATAATTTCACAATTATTTGAATAATACGTATTTGTTCAAGTATATATTTTACCTAAAAAAAGCAGGCAAAACATTTTATCTCACTAAATTTTTAACAAATTTTATTATTTTCGGATACTAATTTGTTTATTATGCATACTCGTAGATGTTTTCATTTAAATTCATTGGATTTGAAGAGATTTTCAAATATTCCAAGGTAAATCCAAAGATTTTTAAAATTTAGAAGATTTTGAAGAATCTTATAGACTATAGAATATTTGCAATTTTTTCAAGAAATTTCAGAAAATTTTCGAAATCGATGAATATTTCGAAGGAGTTTCAAGCAATTTTAATGGACATCACGAAATTTTATCCGGTTTCCGTGAATTACAGTAATTTGAAATAATTTTTGAAAAGCTTTCCAAAAAGTATTTTAATGCATTTTCCAGGATCTCAAAGGATTTCATAGAACTTCAAATATTTTAAGCGACTTCAAGACATCTTATCAGACTTTTTGAAATTTTACGGGATTTTTAAAGATTCTATAATATTTTATGGAAATTTTAAATAATTTATTCACAGGAATTGAGGGATTTCGAAATGAAAAAATTCTACGGAAAGTGTTCTACGGCAATTCCATGTGGAAATTCCATACGGAAATTCGACAAAAATTTCTACAAAAAACTAATTCTGGACTAAGTTTGACTTCCGCTGATGAACTGCGCTCTCGGAAATCACACTCCGGATATCACACCCTTGCACGAGGTATGCGAACAACATCTTCTTCGAGAAAATTATGCCATCCACGTCAAAACCCTGCACCTACTGTGGGTTCCTCGAGGACACAAGATTGAACCAATGCCTCAGGTGTAAAAAACACATCTTCTCTGGGGAAGTCTGGTTTTTACAGCACTTAAGGGTCCCTGAACTAAGTTCCTCGAGGACACGAGATTGAACCAGACTTCCCCGAAGAATTTGCTTTTTTTATACCTGGAGCATTGGTTCAATCTCGTGAATTCGAGAAACTACTCCAGGGACCCTAAAGTACTGTAAAACCCAAACTTTCCCGGAGAAGTTGTTTTTTTTGCACCTGGGGTATTGATTCACTCTCGTGTCCTCGAGGAACTTACTGCAGGTACCCTAAAGTAATGTAAAACCCAAATTTCCCCGGCGAAGATGTGCTTTTGCACCTGGGGTATTGGATCAATCTCGTGTCCTCGAGGAACCCACTCCAGGAACCCTAAAATACTGTGAAAACCAGACTTCCCCGAAGAAGATGTGTTTTTCACACCTGAGGCATTGGTTCAATCTCGAGAATTCGAGGAACTTACTCCAAGGATCCTAAAGTACTGTCAAACCCAAAGTTTCCCGGAGAAGATGTGTTTTTTGCACCTGGGGTATTAATTCAATCTCGAGTCCTCGAGGAACTTACTGCAGGGACCCTAAAGTAATGTAAAACCCAAATTTCCCCGGAAAATATATGCTTTTGCACCTGGGGTATTGGTTCAATCTCGTGTCCTCGAGGAACCCACTCCAGGAACCCTAAAATACTGTGAAAACCAGACTTCCCCGAAGAAGATGTGTTTTTCACACCTGAGGCATTGGTTCAATCTCGAGATTTCGAGGAACTTACTTCAAGGATCCTAAAGTACTGTAAAACCCAGACTTCCACGAAGAAGATGTGTTTTTTTACACCTGGGGCATTGGTGCAATCTCGTATCCTCGAGGAACCCACAGTAGGTGCAAGGTTTTGACGTGGGTAGCATAATTTTCTTGAAGAAGATGTTGTTCGCATACCTGGTGCAAGGGTATGATGTCTGGAGTGTGATTTCCGAGAGCGCAGTTCATCACCGAAGGTCAAACTTAGTCCGATAGTAGTTTGTAGAAATGTTTGTAGAATTTCCGTATGTAATTTCCACGTGGAATTTCCACATGTAATTTCTACACGAAATTTCCATAGAACGCTTTTCGTAGAATTTTTTCACGTGGCAGATTTAACGAGCTTTTCAAATATTCCAATGAATTTCAATATGTTTCAAAAATTTTAAGAGATTTCATACGATTTTGAATATTTTAGGGTATTTTAAAAGTTTCCAAGGAATTTTTAGGAGCTCCAAAAAATATCGAGAGATTTCAAAAGAATTGAAATGTTTTAAAGTATTCCAAGCATGTTTCGAAAAATTAAAAAGATATCAAGGAATTTCACGGAATATCTCCAAATTTCATTCAATTTCACGGGATTACAAGAGAATTGAGTGGTTTAAAGAATTTCAAAAATTTAAAGATATTTTCGAATATTTCAGGGTATTTCCAAAGATTTTTGACAATTCAAAATATTTTAGGGTATTTAAAAATATGTCGATAATAACAGAGTCTGAACTACTTTTTTACAAATTTTTAATTCAGGAGGCGAGGGGGAAAAAAAAGGAAAAAAATGTATTACGTAACTTATGGATAGCTCCTAATATGTAGAAATAAGTATTAAGGTGTGTAAATTTGAAACGAGTCGGTTAGGCGGGTTTTCGTATTTTGGGAATTCGAATTAGTAATACTCGATAATTAATATATGTAAATGAATTTTTCAATTTGATAATAGATAACTGAAAACAAAGTTGAATTACTCACTTGAAAAGCACAGAGAGCCAATGAGCAGAAGATCGCACAATTCATGATTTAATAGGTCGTTTCAGATATACTTCCTAGGAAAGATGAACCAGAAGTATTTCACCCGGATATGTGAAGATACCTTTTTATACTAAATACTTATCATACGTGGAGCAAGTTCCAAAAGAAAAATGGGGAGAATGAGGAAATCGTCATGATTTCTAGTCTTAGAAAAGCTAATTTTAGATAAATAAAAATCTATTTTGCTCGAATCATTGTTTAAACTGTGAGCAGATGCGGATATGCTTTGTTATATGAGAAAATTAAAAACCACAAAAATAATTTTTTTTAAATTGCACCGTTGATTCATCCAGACAAAGATATATTTAAATTCAAGAAATTGTTTCCTTAAATTCGTTTTTGTAATTCAAAGTGAAAGTTCCTTTAAAAGAAGGAACATTTTTTTCAATACTGACATTTTTCTTCCTTTAAATAAAAAGAACAATTCGTTTCGACACTATTTCTTAAACTTAAAATAATATATTTTTTGATTGAAATAAAGTACTGTCTGAAATTTAAGAAATGATTCACTTATCTCATCATTTTGAACCAAGGAAATTATTTCATTATATCAAGTAACATTTTTTAAATTTATTCTCTATAAATCTAAATTAGTGAAATTCTACAAATTGAATTAGAGAAAACTGAGCTACTAAATATTAGTAGAAAATGACAAATTCGATTTGTCGAAATATTTATATTCTAGAACTCAATGGTGGAAAAGTAAATAGTATTAAATTAAAAATATCAATGTATATTAAAATTAATATCTCAAGCATATGAAATCGCTATTTAGGTACGTGTTTATTAAATTTCATATGTATACCATTAAGCCATTACCCTTTCAGGGTAGGCGTGACACTAGTCGATTCGGCTAGTGTTTCTAAGTGGATAGTTTGTTGTAGTAAATAACTACAAGTGTGGGCTCACCACACCCACGACGTGCCAACAGCACTCAGTTTCCTCGAATGGCCACCCATCCAAGTACTAACCGAGCCCAACGTTGCTTAACTTCAGTGATCTGACGAGAACTGGGGTTTTCAGCGTGGTATGGCTGTTGTATATACATTCATGATAATCCCTCAGATCATTCCATTTTACATAAAATCAAAATGAGATTAGCAGTAATTTTCGATTCTTAACCCTCATGATACACACCATCAAAAAGTTACGTATGATACACACATGGGTATTTTTCACCCGGCGACTCTTTGGAAGCTTCTATCTCCTGATTATATTAATCAATTCGAGCGATTTTTTTAAGTCGATAGGAAATTTACTCTGGAAGATCAAAAAAAAATTATTATTCCGTTTTATATAACGGGAAAAAATTTATTTACAAAAAAACAAAGAAAAATTTTCGTTTCTTTTCGATAATTCATTAAAACAAAATAGTTTATGCCTCGGCGCATAATATACTAATATTAAGAGTTTAATTAAAATGAGGTTATTAAAATAAAAAACGTATCAAACAGGAAAGTTTGATAAAAAAGCATGATAGTGTCAAATTTTCAGCTTTAGTGAAATAATGAGGAGGCAATATTGAGAAATTTGTCAATAGCCTGACTCACCTGATTCTTGATCGCATTACGCAGCATATTTACAAGTTCCGTCTTCAAAATGGAAAAACAACATTTATTTACACACTTTATCTGTTTTACCTTACATTATTCACTGTAACTGGCATCATCAATTGGGCAAGTTTTTCTATTTAAGTGAAAAAATAATTTTTATTATGAACAAAAAATTACAAATAAATATAAATTCGCTTCAATTTTTTGAGCACTTCATTTCAAGCTAAAATCAGATTATAAAATCTGAGAACAAGGAAATTAGTATTGTCAGTTTCTTTTTCAATTTATATAAATATAATTTTCCTGAAATTCTTGATAAATTTCAGATGTGTCGAAGAAGAATCTGGAAAATTTTGAAGAGAATTTTTTCATGCTACAGGATTTTACCAAATTTTATACAAAATTTGAGTCAGTTTTAAAGATATCTAGGACTTTCTGAAGTTTGCAAAAAATTTTAAAATATATTAGAAATTTTTTGGAATCTTTCAAAGTTTCAAATATTTGTAATACATATTATACATAATATAATACACATTGTTAAAAAAATTGGCTGAAAATTTTTAATTTTCCTATATATCTCAAGATAATTTGTTTATCTTCTTCAAACCTTTAAACTTTTTAAAAGGCTTCTCATTTTTTGTTCGAAATCTGCAAAAATCAACGAAAATTAAAAAATGCCTCAGAATCTTCTGGATACTTTTTTGACAATTTTGAAAATGTTTTTAAATATTTCCATAATTTGAAATCGCAATGTTTTCAAAACTTCTATATATCTTTCTAAAATAATTATAATTGTTGTAAAAATCTTTTGAAAATCTTTCAAAATTAAAAAAATTGACTTAAAATCTTCCACATTCTCTTTTGACAATTTGAAAAATCTTTTGACATGTTTCGAAATCTTTTTAAATCTTCTCTAATTTAAAAAAAAATTTCATTTTTTTGAAATCTTTCAAAATTCATCAAAAAAATACAGAATTTTAACAAAATAGGTGAATCCTGAGACAAGAAGATAAATTTTCAACCACTTGTACTTTTAACCTGAAAAGATGAAATTTTTTTCAAAATTGACGCACTTTCTACAAAAAAGTTAAGTTCTTCAACCCCATGAAAGATGAATTTCCAACACAACAAATGAATTTTCAACAAAATAGTTACATTTTCAACAAAAGAGATGAAGTTTTAACGAAAATAATGAATCTTCAACCAAAAAATTAATTTTCAACAAAGTGCTTCAATTTTAGGATTACTATTTTATTATTATTATTATTAATTTTTAGGTTATCAGTTTAGGATTAGTTAGGAAAAATCTGAAAAAATTCAGATATTCTTTAAACATTCCTGAATGCAATGCATTTTTCAAAAAGCTGAAATATTCAATAGTTAACTTTTTACAGTGATTTATTTACAAAAACTTTATCTTGAGCACAAATGAAGATAGAAAGGCGTGTAATGGCTCCAAATGTGCAGTTTTGTCATGCGATTGCAGTGTCATACTTAAATTTATGATAAAATCATTCTTACGCGATAAATATCATTTTGAATATTTCTGACTTTAATCAGTATGGGCGTGTGGCCAGCACAGCGGGACAAGTGGCAGCATAAAAAGTACCCTTCCTATGGCAATAGTAATTCCAGAAGCAAGCCAAATGCCCGAAACAGATGTGGTTGAACGAAGCAGGGTCGTCTCAACGTCTACAAGATGCATTTACAGAGCGGGTCCTCAGAAAATCGAAACCCAATTGCTCCCCATCTTCATTCGTTCTCAAGATGAAGTTTTTGTAAATAAATCATTGTAAAAAGGAAACTATTGAATATTTCAGCATTTTTAAAAATGCATTGCAATCAGGAATGCTCAAAGAAAATCTGTGAATTTTTTCAGATTTTTCCTAACGTCGCCCTCCTTCTGGGAACAGGTGAAAGTGGACCCTTGAAAAAGGACGCCGCAAAACCCTGTTTTTTGGGACGTTTTGCACTTTAACTATCGCTGCATTTGAAAGACTTTAAGCTTTAAGATGCTTTTTATTAGACATTTCAGAGATTTTTTTTTGGTGCAATTTGCAAAAAAAAAAGTGAGAGGCCTCGACTTATGGACCCGACTTTAGGAGTTGCCTCCGTTGTTCAGTAGAAAAAGTGGTAAAGGCTAAACAGTCGCGCTTAGACAAGGAACGAATTAAAAGTTTGAATTAATTTATTTCTGCGTTCGCTCGAGGGGTGTTTTTAACGGTAAATGTGTATCAGTTTTTTTTCTAATGCATGATTGACTTTGGTTAGTCACTTTAATCAAATACTGCAAATTCTATCACCCGCGAATGTTTGAAAGTGTTGCTGTTATATAAGTAAACGGTCTGATCGTAACGCGTACCTATCACTTGCAAGCGACTGCCTTCATGGTCCAGTAGAAAAGGCAGTACTGGTTAGACACTAATTCTTCGTTTACGTAAGATGCAAAACACATTGACTGTACAGATTCGAGGTCTATGATTGCATTTAATTCTGCAATGACAGATCGAGCTGTCAAAGACTGGATAAGTTAATGATAATTTCAGAATCGCGTTTGATTAAAAACACTGAATTTAAAATAAAATTTGGAAATATGTTGTAGCTCGTTTTCTTTTTGATGGATTGAAGTTATGATTTTAACTTTTGTTTATCGTTAAAATCGCTGGTGTTTGTAATGAATAAATCCATTGTAGCAATTCCATTCACGGGTAATAAATCCGCAATAGGGAGATTCTTACATTAGATTCAAACTTGCTATGGAATAAAAGGCAATTAAAGATTTAAAATATTGTAACTTGCCTTTTGAGAACTGTCGTTTTTACACCAAAGTTTCAAGTTGTCTTTATATTTTCAATAATCGGCACTTTTAAAGTATTGAGCGTTGAAAAAGGGTTCAAAATCTGGAAAGATTTAAATTTTCCCAATTAATTTATTTATACCCTTTTGTTACTGTTTTAACTTGAATCAAAATACGGTTGGGAATAATTTCGAAGAAATTTGGTATTTAAGAACCGAAAATGTAAATTTTTAGATTTAAGGAAACACTGAATTTAAATTTAGAAAAAACACTGAATTTAAACGGAAGTGACAATCCCACCGCTGCCACCAAATCAGCTGTCACGTCCCAAACAAAGGCGAGGGTAGGTTGGTAAAAGGGTAGGTGAGGGAGGTTAAATGGGCTGATTATGTCAGTTTGGTAAAGCCTGCCAATTTATATTATTATTATTTATATTATATAAGAATAGAAAATAAATTACAGTAAATTAATATATAAAAACTTACGCTACCTTTCAGTCCAGAAAGGGCAGAAGATTTTCATGTCGATGATATCCCCGATACGTTGTAGAATATCGACGGAATTCTGCCGGGTGTTTTAATTGATTTGCACGAGTAATCAGAAATCAATCTATAAGACGACCGAAAGCCGAAGGGACTTTGTTTACACTTAGAACTCCGTACTATTTCACAATGGATGCGACTTGTAGAAAGCGGTTCTTCGTTGAGGAATATTTCACAATGTTCAAAATATCGCGAGTTAATCCAAGCGGTTCGTACTTCAAAGTTTAAGTTAACAGTAAGACAAAGTTACGAAAAGCACGTACGAATCGCTAAAGTTCCGAATGGCACATACTTGCTCATCCATCATTTATCTGATGATTCAGGTTAATTTAGTCCTTTCATTGACTGTTTTGATTTGTATATTAATTTTCGATGGATGATTGATTCTTTTACTCTTCTCTTGCTGTTTCATGACCAGTGTCTTAATTTAAATAATAGCTGTAAACACATGCAATATGTGTTTGCAACTATTTCGTTACATTGTTTATTTGTGTAATTATTCTATTATAATTATTTTATATACTATGATGGTACATAATTCAATTATCCTTTACTAGGAGGGTATAATATGTAGTATGTTAATTTAATTACCTAAACATCTCTGTATTAGCGATGGTTACGTAGGTCGGTATGCTCATGATATTACATCGCTAATTAGCTCAAGCCTACTTCCCGATCGACCGTCGCTCATTTATCACTGGTCATGTATAGTTAAGTAGTTGCGGCTAACCATATAAGTAGTTACCTACTGTGATACGTTTACCATTCACTGTTACGACAAAATTCAAAATTTTGAGGATATAACAGAGGCACCCCTGTGACTAGTCGCAGAAATAAGGTTGTTTGAATCCCTACCCCTTTCCAATGTCTCGTGGGGGCGGGAAGGAACCCCTGTGACTGGTGACAAAAATAATTTTGGCCAAATCCGCAACTATATTGACTCCATCTAGGTTGAGTTATTCAAAATGCCGAAATTGTAAAGACATTTTTTAATTACGCTGGTAAAAAATAGTTTATTGGAAAACTTATGTTTCTTATGTAAATATTGAAAGCCAGAAGTCTAAAATATGACTTTATAATGATATAATAATACACGTAACGAAAAGGAAACAGAAGATTCGATACTTTTTGGATAACGTAACGAAACGAAACGAAACTGTCGGACAGGTCCCTGGTTTAATTATAATTCCTTTTTTTTATTTTGCATTACGAGCAGCATTAAGTGAATATACACAGTGCATTATGCGGGATGTCTACATTCAATAGAAAAAAATGTACATTCTTTCAAATGTATTGATAAATAAAATAATATGATAAATAAAAATGGGTTATCATTTTAAGTGTACGTAAAAAGCTGCAGTAGAAGTGTGGAGATTGGAAAGCAGGTCAATTTAATCAATTTCATTGTTTGAATTGTTTATTGATTTCAATACAAGTTGCACAGTGGTACTTTATACCTCTTTGGTTTTCTTACTTTTGTCGGTATCTACATTTTGGAATCATCTTCTAGTCCTCATCTATGGCTTTGTCTGCCTTTTCTGCCTCCTTACGGCAGTCGGCTGCAGATTTAGCGCATTTCTGAGCTACGTCTGCAACGCACATCTTAGCCTGAGTCTTAAATACTTTTACATCTTTTTTTAATTCCTCAGCTATTTTTTTACAGCAGTTTTCAGCAGTCTTCAAACAGAAAAATAATAATTTGTTTATACTTTAAATCTAACTTCCCTGTATAAATTAACCCCATTACTGATTTTTCAAATACTGTTTGAATGCTCGACATTGTTATAAATTTGAGAATTTTGTTCGCACGCACTAGAATTTCAAAAATCTTTTTTAAGATATATCAAATATGAATAAAAATATTCAAGAATTGAAAATATTTTTCATGATATTATACACTTTTCTAACTCAATAAGATTAAGTTTTATAATCCCAAATAAAAAAAACATAACTCTTAATATTTAGCGATTTTTATTTAATTTTTCTTAGCAATGCAATAATATCAAAAGACTTTGGCAACGACAGATCCTTTTTTTAGTGACATTAAATGTGAAACTTGTTTCGCAACTGTTTATATATACCATTAAATCAATAAATATATAAAACTGGATTGGAAAAGGGCATATATTGTGTATTAAATATATTATAAATAATATTTTTCAAAGTACCTGAATATCCTTGGTATTTTTGACTTTATTATAACACTGTTGACATTTGTCCTTTTTGGATTCATAACCTTTTTCGAATTTGTCATGAGCATCAGTTAACGTACATTTGTATGCTATTTGCTTAGGCACTATTTCATTACTATGTACAGCGTCGGCTGCAGCCTAGTGAGAAAGGAGAACAAAACTATAACATATTTTCAAAAAAATTTAAATTTAATATATATATATATATATATATATATATATATATAATTTAAATTAAAGGTTTAAACAACCACCGCATGGTCCCACTAGGAGCAACTGCCATCTAAAAATGACACCGGCTCCCAGTAGAACCGCGGTAAATCACATCTATGGCCACTTCTCACGACCATGAGATGAGTGGGTTCTTGGGAACGCCAATTATCTTTCCTTTCTTCAGATGGATTTTGGCACACTTGTCCAATCCAAAGTCCATACCAATCTCTCCTGCGAACTTCTTGACGATATTTAAATCTTCAGGTCATCCATATAAAATACATGAGTGACCTTATGCTCGCGATGATTAGTGTCGCCATAGAGGTATCCAGAAGAATTTCGTAGTGACAGAGATAGAGGCAGAAGTGTAATGCAAAAAAGCGAAGGGCTCATGATATCACCCTGAAAGACGCATCTCTGGGAGATGACGTTGTTCATTGTCACACGATAATTTTTAGCTGAGATAGTAAATCTAGTTTTCCAAAGAGGCATCAATCTCTCTATGCATATCACCATGTATGGATGAACCTTAAAGCTTTCCAACAGACAGATGATAAGTCTATGAGAGGTTGAATCGAAAGCTTTCGAATCGCGGACAATTATTCGCGGGATGCTTATTGATTATTGTAACCATATTCAGCAGAAACCCTTGGTACAGGGACCCTCTATCCGCAACCCGAGGACGCGCTCGGTGGCTTTGTCATAGGCCCTTCGGTTCGATTACAATGGAATGAAAACGGAAACTTCAAAAAACGAAAATCGAAATATATATATGTAGAAATTAAAAATTGTTGTTTTCTCCTGACCATAATATCAGTGTATGCTTTTCCATTGGCATGAATCATTGGAGCTAAGGATACTCTAATTGAATCTGACATATCACTGTCTAATTTATCTGCGAAGACTATCTGTAAAAATAAAAAGTAATGATAAAATTGCACGAAAATATTATATTTTAACTTGCACTGTTTAAGTTTTAATACATTTAATGTATATATATATATATATAATTTGAAAAAAAAAAGTTAAACAACCACCGCAGGGTCCCACTAAGAGCAACTGCCATCCAACAAAATGTCAATAGCCCCCAGTAGCACCGCGGTAAATCAAACCTATGGCCATGTCTCACAACCGTGAGATGGGCGGTCATAGTCATATATATATATATATAT
>CAKNYM010049813.1:85140-103621 GCA_932195095.1 Andricus curvator
AAGAACCATGATCGTAGCTTCCGGAGCCTACAACTTCTCACATAACAAAAAAATAATAATAATAATAATAATAATCAAATACTTGAAAAAATGCCCTTTCCTGGTTCTCCACTTACAAATTGCTAAGTTTAAGGAGGATTTTCGAAACCAAGGGTAATAAAGTAGATTTTTTCACTGGTACCTCTTAAAAGTATGTCTCAAAAAATATTATTCTCTTATGTAGATTTTCATTTTGCCGCACTTAAAGATAAGAGAATTTTGACTTGAAAAGTTTCCCGGTAATTTTTTTCCTGGAACGTGTAATGAAAATATGATGAGTTTTGGACGATTTTTTTTTTTGTTATTTTAACCAGTATTAATGTAATTCTTCAATAAATAAGTATAAGTATTACATATGTGTGTGAATCGATGGTAACATGTAAAAGATTTATATTTAAACTAACATAAAACGTGTTCAACTTTAGTGTATTTTTATTATGTGTTATTACACGCTCTAGGTAAATTGGACACGTTTCAAAAAAATATATCAATTGTAACCTATCACATCTTTAAAGGGAGTAATGGTGAATAATTCTTCGAGAGGACTTTTCAATTTATTCTTTTAAAAAAGTACAATCAATGTTTTGTTGTTGTTTGACATTACACGTCCTGTAATCGCACGTCAGAGAATTATATTGCTATTTCATAAAATGTTAGTAATAGAGAAACCATTAAAAGCTTTATTAAAGAAATGTTTTATTTTCTTATTTGTCCTGGTTCCCACGTTTTAGATTTCTCATCTGATATCTATTATATATTTTTTTCATATAGTATACGGGAGGACCCAGAATTTTAAAAATCCTCAAAAAAAAGTTTAGGGATACAATAAATTATGTCCGTCAGGGTTCTATTACATGTGCGCTTTAACATATTAGTTGTGTTATTAACTAGGTAAAATGCGGAAGTGGGCAAAGCAAAAAATAAGTTCGTTGAAAAAAGTCTCTATTAAAATTAAGTTCCTTTGAAGGTCCAAACGGTGATTCTTTTCGAACTAATTCATCTTTTTCTGTTCTTTTTCAGCAGGAGGTTTTACTTTTTGTTGCAGCTCCTTAGCAACCAAAAATCAGCTCTGATAGAAACCCCAGTTTTTTCTTTGGGTTTTTAACCGTTTTCAAGATAATTTTAGGGTCTAAACTTTTAAAAAACAGGGTGTAAGATTTGAAGGGATTTTCATGGATTTGAACAGATTTCAAAGATTTAAATGGATTGGAAAATATTTTCAAGTTAACAAGAGTTTTAAGAGATTCCAAAGGATTTTCATGGATTTCAAGAAAATTTGAAAGATATCAAGGAAATTCACCAACTTTTGCTGAGTATACTTTATTTGTCCAGAATCGCTATTTTCACGTACTTCCATGTGAGATTTACCTATGAGTAGTCTAAAATAAATCGTTTCTATAAAGTTTCTCTACTTTATACCAAAAAAAAATCTGAAATATTCTTCATTCTTCATTCCGATGCTTATTGTCCTATAATTGTTTTCTGTATAATGATTTTTTATAATGAATTTCATATGGTCGCGAAAAATTACACAAAATTAATTATAGGCCTATACTAATTTTTCTATAATGCTTTTTCGTGAGGCCCATGTAATATCTATAAAATATATAAAAACCTATCCTAAATCCATGCAATCTTTTGCAATCCCATGCAATCGTGCAATCTTGTAATTTAGTGTCCACCTAAAAACCCGAGTAATTAACCCATCAGTTATTCTTTAATGATATTTTTTGTCCAATGACAAATTTTCGAACAGCTGGAGATTGGAAAAAAAGTAAATTAAATAATTTATTGTTGAAATCGTTTATTGATTTTAATTCAAGTTGTACAGTTGTACTTTATACATTTTTTGGTTTGTTACTTTCTTTAGTATCTAGTTTTTCGTGCTTCTGCTGTCTTCTGCGAGCATCTTCCATTACCTTATCTTGGGCTTCGTCTACATTTGTTGCCTCCTTACGGCAGTCGGTTGCAGATTTAGCGCATTTTTTAGCTACGTCTGCAATGCATGTCTTAGCCTGAGCAAGATATAATTTCGCATCTTTTTTCAATTCCTCAGTTATTTTTTTGCAGCAGTTTTCAGCGGACTTTAAACAAAATAATAATTTTTTTTTGTATTTAAATCAAACTTTCCAGTATAAATTTACCACATTACTGATAATTCAAATATTGCTTATACTCGTTATTGCTATACATTTGAAAATTTCTTTTTCACGGACTGGAATGTCAAAAATCTTTTTTTAATATGTCAAATATAGATAAAGATACCTAAAAATTAAAAATATTTTTCATGATATTATAAACTTTTCTTTATCTCAATAAAATTGAGTTTCATAAACCCAAATTTAAAAAATTAATATATAACGATATGTGCTTAATTTTTTTTCACCATTACATTATTCTTACGAGACTTTGACTACGACCGAACCTTTTTTTAGCGAGAGTTAATGTGAAAATGTGGAAAAGAGCACATATTGTGTTTGAAATAGATTACAAATAATATTTTTCAAGTACCTGAATATCGTTATTGATTTTGGCGGTATGAAAACACTGTTGACATTTGTCCCTTTTGGTGTCAAAACTTTTTACCCATCGTTTGTCAGCATCAGTTGACGTACATTTGAGGGATATTTCGTCAGACGTTATTTCTTCACTCTTTACAGCGTCAGCTGCAGCCTAGTGAGACAGAAGAACAAAACTATAAATTATTTTTGAAAATATTTTTAACTTAACAAATACCTAGGAACTAAACATTATTGTTGTGTACTAACATAAATATCAGTGTACAATTTTACATTGACTTGATATATTGTCTGATCGGGTGTGTAACTTGAAGCTGAATAATTGCCGACTAACTCATCTGCGAAGACCATCTGTAAAGATAAAAAGTAATTGTAAAATTGCACGAAAATATTGTATTTTTAATTTTACTGTTTAATTTTGAATACATTTGATATATATTTGGTTATAGAAAATCAATCCATGAATATCTATATATCCAAAATTATAGATCCTAATAATTTTACAACAAAACATTGTAATAAGGTTATATAGACTTAATATCGGTATAATTACATTTTTACTTTCATTTTCTTAATTCTATGAAAAAATATCTACAAAAACAAAGTTTTTCACAATTTTTGAAATTACTGCTACCTGCAAAATCATTCAATATTTTTAAGTTCATCAGGTTAAGCTAAGATATTTTAAAAGATTCCAAGTGATTTCAAATGATTTTTACGCATTTCACGTGATTGTATACGATTTTAGAGGGTTTCAGTAATTTTAAAGAATTTTAAAGGCTCTCAAGAAGATATTTTAATGAATTTTCTAGGATCTCAATGTATTTCATAGATCTTCAAATATTTCAAGGAATATTATTAGATTTGATGCAATTTCACGGGATTTCATAATATTTTAAGGATATCTCAAATAATCTATTCACCAAAATTAAGGGATTTGGAAGACTTAAAGAGATTTTTAAATATTCCAGTCAATTCTATTAGATTTCAAAAATTTGAAGAGATTTCATAAGATTTTAAAGATTATAGGGTATTTCAAAAGATTCCAAGGAATTTTCAAGAGTTCTAACAAATTTGAAGGGATTCCAAAGGATTGGATTTTTTGAAAGTATTCTGAGGATCTTTTGAGAAATTAAAAAAAAATATCAAGGAATTTCACGCAACATTCTCAAATTTCGTTTAATTTCACGGGATTCCAAAGGATTTAGAAATATATCAATGAAATTTCAAAGAATTTATTCAAAATAATTGAGGGATTTCAAAGGATTTCAAAAATTTGAAGAGATTTCCGATTATTTTAAGGTATTTCCAAAGATTTTTATGAATTCAAAGGATTCTAGGGTTTTTGAGAAATTGATCAACAAGAACAGAGTTTTTTCACCATTTTTGATATTACTCCTACATGACCACAAAACAATTCAACATTGTTTAAGTTTGTCCTGCTTTGCGCTATTTACTAATTTATTAATTAATCAAATAATTGAAGATATCTGATAGTAATTTAGAGAAAATTATTCAAAGTAGCCGCCGCGCCCATACAAAAGACGCTTTCGTAGCCTATTAAGTCGTTATTAAATTTGTTGAAACGTTCCCCTCCAATACTTCCTTACCCCTACTCCAACTCTGTTCGCAACCATTCAATTTCCTCTCCTCACTTCAGCCTCTGCGTCCCCTCTTTTTCCCAACTTTTTCCTCCAGAACTTCCCCCTCTCTTCACTTCCCCAGCTAACACATCTCTTCCCCTACTTTGATTCCCCAGCCATCATTTCCATTCCCCTACTCACTTTCGCTACCCTAATAGCCCTCCCCTCACTTTCCCTCGCTACCAATTCTCACTTCCAATTATTTCCCCTAATTCCCTTCGCTAATTTTCCCTTAATTTCCCTAATTCCACATCCCTCATTCCCCATACTTTCCCTTCCCTAATTTCCTTTTACATCCCCTACTGCCCACCCCTCATTTCCTCTAACTTCCCCTGATGAAATAAAAAAGGGTTTCTGCTCGCGCTTATGAAACCTTAACCAAAATGTATTTTTACGAATTTTTATACTTGGAGGGGAAGGCAGGGGTAAAAGATTGGAAATAATGTGTCGCCTAATTTATTGATGGTCCCCAATGTGCAGATATAAATAATAAATTTGAATTGGTGATACTTACTATTGAATATATGTAAAGGACTATTTTAGTTTGATAATTTAAAAAAAAGTTTGGTTCCTCACTTGAAAAGCACAGAAAGCCAATGAGCAGAAGATCGCACTCGTCATCATTGAATAAGTCGTTCAATGTCTACTTCTCAGGATATATAACCAAGAGTAATTTCAGCTGAATCTATGAAGACGCCTTTTTATACAAAATACTTATCATAGGTGGAATCTTTATTTAATTGACGCAAAAGCAATTTATAAGAGAAAAAAAATAACGTTAGATAAATAAAAATCTGCTTCGCTGGAATCATTGTTTAAGCTTTCAATATCAGATTAATATACGTGGATATACTCTGTTATATGAGAAACTTTAAAAACACACGAAACAATTTTTATATGAACAGTTGATTCACGCAGAGAAAAGTTATGTTTAAATTTGAGGAGTGAGAGAACAAAACCTGATAATTCCATTTTTTGAAGAAAGAAAAATAGTTATCCATTGTTTGAGTATTTTCAGGAATCGAAGAATATGATTATTGACCATTGCTTCATAAAAAAGAAAATTCTATCCCATTAAAATTGCGCTTTAAAAATGTTGTAACCTTCAAAATATATCAATTAAAATCCTTATATTTTGTTCTAAAGTGTTCAATATGTTATAAAAACTGTTATCCGCAGTTACGTAACATTTTTCGTTTTACGTTTAAAAACATAATAGATATTTTCTAAATAAAAAAAAGGTTGTTAAAGATGAAGTGCTGCATAGAAATAAATAAAACAATATTTTGTTTGAACACTAAATGCTTTAAATTTTTTTTTTATTCATACAAATATTGAAATGACTTACAAGAAAAGAAGTGTTATCAGTCTTTTTTTTAAACTTATATAAATATAAATTTCATAAGATTCTTGAGAAATATATCAAAGATTTTCAAATACTTCAGAGGTGTCAAAAAATAATGTAGAAGATTTTTAAACAAAATTGTATTTTACAGGATTTTATAAAATGTTGGGAATGCTTCAAACCTTTTTAAAAGATATTCATTACTTTTAGAAGTTTGGAAGATAGAAAAAATATTTGATGAATTTTTGGAAATTTTTCCAAGATTTAAAATATTTTAAATCTGAAACTAAAAATCTAAAAAAAATCTAAAACTATTTTCAGCTGACTCGAATTTTTTTTTTAATTTCGAAAATTCATTCAAAATGTGAAAAAATTGCATTCAAATCTTCCAAATTTTCTTAGAAATTTCAAGAAAATTTGTTTAGTCACTTAAAAACCTTTTAAAATTCTTTTAAAGCTTCTGAAGTTTTGGTTTGAAATCTTTTTAAGAATCTGCATTTTTTTTAAAATTTTGTACAGTTTGAAATTTATCTCCAATCCCTTTAAATATTCTAAATATTTCTTGAATTTCCTCGACTTTTTGTTTGATTTTTTAATCTTACAAAATTGAAACATTTTGCTTTAAAATCTTCTACACTTTTCCGAAATTGAAGAAAATTTTTTGAAATGTTTTGGAATCTTTTTCAATTTTCTCTTAAAGTTCATTCTTCAAAATAAAAAATCATGAAAAATTTTCTCATGAATCTTGATAAAATTATTTTTTTTATCCATTCAAAATGTTTTAACCTCCGAATATTTTAAAATTATTCAAATTTTTTGTGATTTTTTTTCAATTTTGGAAAATTAAAAAAATTGTCTCAAAATCTTTCAGATTATTCTTTGAAAATTTTAGAAATCTTTTAAAATGTTCTCTTAAAATTAATTTTTCAAAATAAAAAATTATTTTCATTTTTCCTAGGAACCTAAAGAATTTTTTTTTTCATTTTCTTGAAACCTTTTTAAACTTACTCAAATTATTCTAAAATTACGTATTATGGCAAATTTTTCCTTTAAAATCTTTTACACATTTTTTCAAAATTTTATGAAATAATTAAAAAATTTTTGTCTACTTTTTTAATTTTTTCTTAGAATTCATTAAGAAAAAAGTCATTTGAAATTTTCCCATGAATCCTCTTGACGCCCTGCACATTAGATCGAGTGTACCTAAAAAATTTTTTATGTTTCGTAATATGTGATCCCTAATTAAAATAATGTTTTGAAATATAAAACGTGGCAAACAGGAAAGTTTAATAAGAGAACATCATTGCGTCAAATTTTTAGCTTGATTGATTATTATTACTATTGTAAAATTTGTCAATAGACTAAGCCACATGATTCTGAATCGTATTACTCAACTCCACCAGCACAGCTTATTTACAACTTTCGTCTTTAAAATGGAAAAACAAGAATTATTTATACACTATCCCACCCTACATTATTTACCTTAACTAGCATCATCAATCGCCGAAGTTTTTCCATCTGAGTGGAAAATTAATTTTTATTATAAAATAAAAATTTCCAATAAATAATCATTTGCGTAAATTTTTCTCAGCACCGGAATTTAAGCTAAAATTAGAGTCTGAAATCTTAGAACGAGGAAATAAGTATTGCCAGTTTCTTCCTCAAGTTATATAAATATAATTTTCCTAAGATTCTTGACAAAATTCAAAAATATTTTTGAAGATTGCAGATATGTTGAAAGAAATCTTGAAAATTGGGAAGACATTTTTTTATTTCACAGGATTTTACCAAATTTCATGAAAAATTTAAGTTAGTTTCGAAGATATTAAGGACTTTTAGAAGTTGGCAAGAAATTTAAAAATATTGTATAAGTCGGAATCTTTCAAAGTTTTAAAATATTTGTAATCTCTTCAAAAATTCAAAAACTTCTAAATATCTTTCAAACTGACACAAATTATTTAGAAAATCTTGAATAACCTTCCAAAATTAAAAACAATTGCCTTAAAATCTTCCAGATTTTTTTCGACATTATAAAATATTCAACAACCTAAAATTGCCAACACAGAAAAATTCCCTAATTATGAAATTCTCGAATCTAAAGAATTGAAGAAATTTTAAATAATAAAATAATAAGTAATATAAAATACTTTTTTTTGATATTTGTTATTTATTCATTATTTAAACCATTTTTTATTGTTTATATTCAAGGATTTTCAAATTCGGTCATTTTTGAAACTGCCAGCAATTTTTCAATTTAGGAATTTTATAATTTCGGGAATTTTCTATTTCGAATAATAGAAATCTCGAGCAGTCTATAATATTCCCGAAATCAAAAATTCTCAAATAATAAAATTCCCGACCGAAAATTGCCGAATTATAAAATATACGACACTGTCGAATTCCCGACATTAGAAAATGCACAATGTATGAAATTCTCAAATTTAAACAATTTAAAAAATTGCTTCTTTAATAAACATTATTCATTTATTTAGAATACATTAATAAAATATTTTGATCAAAGAATTTTTTAAATTGTTTAATGTTTTTAAAAATTATTGTCTAAATTTAAAATAACAATAATTGAAAAAATCATTAATCGATGAAAATTGTTGTTTAAAACTGCGCAGTTTTTTTGAAATTATTGTTCTTGTAACTTAACAATAACTCACAACGTTTCGTGAAGGAGAATTTTTGTTTTTGAAAGCTAATAGCTAAAAGTTGTAAGACATCAACATTTTTACAATTTTACAAGAAACGAAAAACGCTTTTAAAAATCGAATAAAAAATTTTCCTTCAAATTAAGGAAGAATTTTCCAGATAAATTATTGCTGAATTGAACCCTAAAAAGTTTGATCCTAAAATATTATTAGATTCCGCGAAAATTTGGGGAGATTTTTTTCGTTTGAGGCGCATGTTTTTTCAAATTTGGACGGTGATAAAAAAATTCAATTTTCTATTTTAAGCAAAGCAGGGATTTACTTTCAGCTTCAAAACTTCGATTGCGCATGCGCACAGGATTTGAAACGATTTCGAAAATTTTCAAGGATTTCAAGGATTTCCTTTAAAAATAAAGGATTCAATTATCGGAAAGTTTCTCTAAGTCAGGTTTCAAAACTGCGCAAAATTTGCCAACAAAGTTTGCTCACCTGAGCCATTAAACTGTATTGACGTAAGAGTTGTTGAAATTTTCATCATTGTACTAATGTCATGAAATGATGTGAGCTTTTCAAGGTAAAAGTAGTATTAATTATACACGTGTCTGAAAACAAACATCTACATCATTTTATATAATGATTTATATTTCTTTTTACATAATTTTATATATTTTTATATTTTTTATATAATAATAATGAAGGATGTGTAATAGTAGACCCAATAAGATTAATATTATTGGTATAATTTACAATTTTGAAAAATTTGAATGAGATACTTTGGAACAGCAACTATTATTAAGAATTATAATTTTTTACTTTGGGATGGAGAGTTTCAGCAAATAATTATAATTTGTCTTACACCAGGGAATTTTTAGCATGGAAAGGAAATTTTGAAAAAGAAAGTTAATTCTGATTTAGAAGAAGAGAATTGAAAAAACAATTCTTGTTCGATGTCAGAATTCATCACAATTTGAAACTTCTTTCTTCCAAATTTAAAAAAAAGGAAGTTACTATATTTATGAATTGTAATATAAAATATTGTAAATAAATATAATTCTGTCATGGAACAGGGAATTTCTGAAATGAATTTAAGTGTGACTTGGCATATGAAATTTTCTAAATGAATTATTTAGAATTATAATTTTTAGTTTGGACAGGAAATAAATAAATTAAATATAAGAAAATTCCTGTAAGAAATAATAATTTTCTTTTGTAATGGGTGATTTTTGAGATGGAACAGGAAATTTGGAAAAATAATTTTAATTTCGATTAAGAAGAAGTGAATTAAAAAAAGTCCCTGTTCAAATCATGAACTATGATTTGTTTATAAAATTCTCTGTTCCATATTGGAAATCTGGTGTTTCTGACCGTAAATTATCTGATGATCGAACTCAAAATCATAACTTTATTTTCACAGTGAAAATTGCTTTAACAATTCAAAGTGTGTGGAACAAAAAGTATTATTACTGACATTAAATTCAGAAAGCACTCAATTTTCATGATTTACAGGAAAAGTACAATTTCTGATTCCTAATAATTTAAAAAAAAATTCAAATATAGTTGAAAAATACTTGAAAACTCAAAATCTTTTTCCGTATCTGAATGAAATGTACGTACATTATTTGCATTGTGAAATATGGAAAAACATAAATTACGACAAACAATTTTGTAACTTACCTATATGAATTTTCAGAAAAATAAGAATTAAAGTCTGTCATATCATCATGCTCTAATTGTATCCGATGAAAATTTTTATATTTATTAATAATATTTCATAAATAATTTTTAAATTCATCCTTAAAGGTGGAGGAATAGCCGCGACCTCTCTTCCAATCATCGGAACAGTTATTTTTTCCAATCTGATATTTTTTTGAACATGCCAACGTAAATTGACGTGAATGATGATATCTATGCTTCCTCAGAATTAAGTTTCACTCAAAAGAGCTGGCTAAAGTTTGTACCTTAGAAATGATGTTTTGGGGATAGCTCCTTAGCATTCTCACTAAATATAAAAAGATCGTTAGGCCAACTCTTAAAATAACGCGATATATATATATATATATATATTTTATCAATTCATGTGATTTTTTTCGAAAGGAATAAGTAATAAGTAACGTTTTCTCTGATAAAAACCTTTAATTTTGCGTCCAAAAAAAGTTCCCACTTGATTAATATTGATTGACTTTCTCCTCCCTTTTAGATGTTGAGAAATGTGTAAAAGACATCAGTTTTTTCAAATTTTACGCTTTTGGTTGATTTTGTGTAAAACTTCTAAAAAGCAAAAAAGAGTTCACAAATTTCCGAACGATTAAAAAAAAATAATGTTCTGGCATAAATAGTTCTGAAGTTATGACGTCTTAACCCTTTAGCGGCCAAGGTTTGATCCCATTGAATACAAATTCGGAAAAAAATCAGTAATAATGTGTGGTCATTTTCTGATCAATTTTTGCGAATTTTTTTTTTTCATTTTCATAATTTTCTCGGTTCCTATTGAGTATACGGTAACTTCTAACCACCTTGCGAGATGCGGAATAGTCTACTTTGGTCTAATGCATGTATTTATTTTGCATAATTCTAAGCTTGTTACCTGAAAATTAGGACAATCGAAAATAGTAAACGTTCAGCTGCAACAGTGGCAATTAAAGGGTTACAGAGATTTTTCAGTAAAAAAAAAACTTTAAATCTTTTTCTGTTCGAATAGTATCTTGTCCGCTATACATCCTACACGAAATTTATATGAAAGCGAATTAGAGAAGATTATCCCTAATATAAAATCTCTAAACGATATTCTTGATTTCGATAGTCACGAATATATCGTTTGCGTCTGCTATGGGTGTGACACGAGGCATCAGTGCGTTAGAAAGTGATGGAACGTGTCATGATTTTTCGTTCTTCAGTTGAAGTCATTGAACCCAACGGAGCTGCCTTAATCAGCGCTTGCTTGGATTATAGAGTGCAGTTCCACCGACCGAGCTCCGGCGGCGTGGCGTCGCTTATACGTGAGTGGCGCGGCGTATCCACTGGCTTAGAGGTGGAGGGGATACATATGTTGGAAAGAGAAAGCGGATACCACTCTCGGACACCTCGCTTACTCTTGTGTATCCCCTCCACTCTAAGCCACTGGATACGCCACGCCACTCACGTATAAGCGACGCCACGCCGCCGAAGCTTGGTCGGTGGAAATGTACTCATTGTGACGTTCATTGGCTACAGTGCGCGCCCGCATTTGAATTTTAAATACGTACGCAAAAAATGACCAATGAGTGCTATTCAGTCGAAGCATGCGCATATCTTTCGGGATCGCTGTTGGAAATAGTAATCGAATTGAATCGTAGTTCGAGTTCGATAATACGACAACGTGTTTCTTCGTATTTAGTAATTTGATCCGCGTGTTTGCATACAATATGAATGAATGATGAAAAAAATAAACTATTAGTGTGTTAAATAGAGACTGAGATAGAAAGAGATTGGACCAGTGTTTTCAATCCTTGCATTGTAAAGTCTGTAAAAGGCGAAATACATTAAATATATTATAAGGTGAGTAATGAACCATAACCTCAACTGTTATGGTAGTCCGTTTTTATACTTTTGACGCAGACAAGAGATTGTCAAATTAATCATTTTTCCGCTCTATAACTGTGATTTCTATTATAATTTAATTATAGTTATAATATTAAATATCATCTGTGTATATCTACAGATCAAACATTGTATAATTTAAAAACATGTTCAAATTAAGCATTTTTACGCTCCTATTTAAAAAAAAAATCACCGGCGATACTTTAAGGAATTGATTTTGATAATTTGAAGGGATTTCAAAGAAGTTTAAAGACTATAGGGAATTTTTTTATAATCTAAGGAATTTTCAAGAATTTTAAACAATTGCAAGGAATTTCAAAAGATTTCAAATTGATATATATGGTAGAAAAATATTTGAAAGAATTTCAAAAGATTCCAAGGAATTTTTTATTTATTGTAATAATTTGAAGAAACTTTAAAATACTTGGCATATTTGAGGGCATTTTAACAGAATCTAAGGCATTTGAAATGCCAAAATATTTTAAAGGGTTTGAAATATATTACGATATTTTAACAGATTTCAAGTCATTTTCAACTTATTTTAGTAATTCAATTGATTCAAAAGAATTTGAAATATTTTGGAGTATCTTAAAAGATTACAAGGTATTTTCGGAAGCTTCAAAATGTTTCGAGTAATTTTAAAATATTTAAACTAAATCTTTAGGAAATTTTAAAAGATTGCAAGCAATTTTCAAGAGTTCTAAAAAGTTTAAAGTGATTTAAAAGAACTTGAAATATTTTAGGGAATTTTGCAGGTATTTGTTTCAACAATTTCGAAGGATTTTAACGGATTAGGAGAGTTTTAGATAATTTTAAAAGAATGCAAGGAATTTCAAAAGTTTTATATAATTTAAAGTAATTAAAAAATTTTTCAGAGGATTTGAAAACTTTTCGAGTTTTTCAAAATATTCCATGGAATTTTCAATTTATTTCAGTAATTTAATTGATTTCAGAAAATTTGAGATATTTTAGAGTATTTAAAAAAAATTCACGGCATTTTCGAAAGCTTTACAACATTTTAAGAAATTAAAAAAAAATTTCAAGGGTTTGAAAACTTTTAGAGTATTTCAAAAGATTCTAAGGCATTTCCAGTTGATTTCAGTAATTTAGCTAATATTAGATGATTTTAAAAGATTCTGAGTCATTTTCGAAAGCTTCAAAAGTTTCAAGTGATTTTAAAGATTTCAAAGAATTTGAAAGATTTTAGGGAATGTTTGAAGATTCAAAGGAATTTTTTTTTATTTCAATAATTTGAAGAAATTTAAAAGGATTGGAAATATTATAGGGTGTTTTGTAAGAATCTAAGGCATTTTCAAGACATTTAAATAATTACAATGGATTTCAAAAGATTTTGAAGGATTTGAAATGTTTTAGGGTATTTTAACAGATTCTAAGGAATTTTCCATTGATTTCAGTAATTTAATTGGATGTCAGAGGATTTAAAAAATATCAAGTGATTTTAAAAGATTTCAACTGGATATATATTCTAGGAAAATATTTAAGAGAATTTCAGAAAATTCCAAGGAATTTTTTTTTATTTCAATAATTTGAAGAAATTTCAAAGGATTGGGCATATTGTAGTGTATTTTGAAAGAATTCAAGGCATTTTAATGAGATTTGAATAATTTCAAGGAATTTTAAAAGATTTTAAAGGGCTTAAAATATTTAAGGGAACTTTGAAGGATTTTATGGAATTTTGTATTTATTTCAATAATTTGAAGGAATTTCTAAAGATTGGAAATATTGTAGGGTATTTCAAAAGAATCCAAGTTATTTTCAAGAGGTTTCAACAATTTGAAGGAATTTCGACAAAATTAGAGGATTTGAAAACTCTTAGAGTTTTCTTTAAGATTCCAAGGATTTTTCATTTGATTTCAGTAATTTAATTGATTTCAAAGAATTTGAAATATTCTAGAGTAATTCAAAAGATTCCAAGAAATTTTCGAAAGCTTTGAAATGTTTTTAGTGATTTTAAAAGTTTTAAAGGTCTTGAAATATTTTGGGGAATTTCTAATGACTCCAATGAATTTTTTTTATCTGAATAATTTGATGGAATTTCAAAGGATTCTTCAATTGATTGCAGGAATTGATTTCAGAGGATTTTAAATATTTCGGAGTATTTTAAAATATTTCAAGGCATTTAAAAAAAATTTCAAGTTTCAAGGATTTGAAAATCTTGAGATTATTCTAAAAGATTTCAAGGAGTTTTCAATTAACTTTAGTAATTCAATTGATTTCCGAGGATTGGAAATATTTTTCAGTATTTGAGAAGACTCCAAGGCATTTTCGAACGCTTTAATATGTTTCAATTTATTTCAAAAAATTTCAAAGTATTTGAAAACTTTAAGAGTATTTCAAAAGATTATAATGAATATTTAATTGATTTCAGAGGATTTGAAATATTTCAAAGTATTTGAAAAGATTTTGAAGCATTTTCAAGAGGTTTGAAAAAATTTTCATGGGGTATTGTATCAAAGAGTTTCTTAAAATTTCGAAAATATAGATCGATTTGATAGGACCTATGCCAGGTTTTAGGGTATCTCAAAAGATTCCAAAGAATTTTCAATTCATTTCGGTAACCTGATAGGATTTGAAATAATTAAAAATATTTCAGGGTACTTCAGAAGATTCCGAAGCACTTTCAAGAGATTTCCAAATTTTAAGGCATTCCAAAAGATTTAAAAAAGATTTCCAACAAATTGAAGGGTAAATTATTATAAATTGAATTATGATTATATTCACAATCCTTTCAAGATGATAACGGTGGCAGAATTTCTTCAAATTTTATTTGTCCGAAGTAATCGTTTTAACATCGAAATTTATATTAATTGAAAATTTAAAAACTCGGACGTTGACATCTATAAATGGTAATAACATCTTCCAAATAAATGACAATAATTCGATTATTCAATTTGTAAAAAGAATTCCACAAAAAGCAGCCTGCTATGAGATACTACAACTTATGATATGTGAGAGCTAACTTTTTTTTTTCTTCAGTTTGAAAGATAATTTAGTCTGCTCTAATTTATTTCCATTCAACTTTCATGTAGTATTTATAGGGAGAAAATTTATGGAAGAGAAAAAGATTGAACGTTTTTTTTATGGAAAAATCTCTTTACAATTCAACTGTATTGACATCGAATTTTATGAGATTTGAACAAAAATGTTCATCTTCAACTAAATAGTTGAATTTCAAACAAAAGATATGAATTTTGAAGAAAACAGTTAATTTTTAACCAAATAGTTAGATTTTCAACCAAATACATAAATTTTGTACCAAAAAAAACAAACTAATTTTCAAGAAAATAGTTACATTTTCCACCAAGGAGACCAATTTTCAACTAAAATGATGAATCTGCAAGAAAAGAAGTTAATTTTTATCAAAGTAATTCAACTCCTAACCAATTAGTTCAATGTTTAACAAAAAAATATGAATTCTCAACAAGAAGTATAATTCCAATATAAATCCAACCTTAATGAAAAAAGCAAAATATAATTGTTAATATAAAAACTAAAAAATATTTTAATTTTAAATAAAAAAAGAGTTGAATTTTACTAGTGAAGTTTTGATAAGATTTGATAAGCGAAAAGTGGGCGGATAAAGATTAGTAAAAAATTACTAATTCAATTAGTCGTGATACCTCATAATTCAATAATGGAAATAAACTGATTGCTTGATATGAATCAATAAATTTACCTAGGACTGTATACAATAGTTCAAAAAAAGTTCTTGAAATAGAAAACCTGAAATATTGAGAAATTTGATAAAGTGACACGATGGTGTGACATTCTTGACTCCATTGAGACAATAAGAAAGTCAGAGTTCTACTTTCGATTTCCAAATTTTTTTTCGGTTGTACATTTTTCTAATTGTGCGAAAAAATTTCAATTATATAGCAAACTTTGTAAAAATGATTTGCCTTGAATAACAATGAACTTCAGTGTCTGGAGAAGTTTATTTGTACTGTATACCTCTTTTTGTTACGCAAAATATAGTTTGTAGCCTCTGTGAATCAAAATTGCTAAAACTCAACTATTTACTAGTGAAATTTTAAAAATTTCATTAGTTGAAAGTAGGCCACCAAAGATTAGTGAAAAATTATTATTTCAATCAATCAAGAATAATAGAAAAGTTTAATGAAACGTCGCGGTGCGATGATGTATCATTTTTAACTCTGTTGAAACAATGAGAAGGCCATATTCAGGAATTTTTAACGCAGCCTAGTCTGTTTTCATTATCAAATTATCTTCTTCTGATTGCTTGCACAATGTTCAGAAAAATAAGATTTTTTTATATTACAATGCAATAATGATTCAATGGACTATAAAGTAATGACGCATATTCAGGGTTCTCATAGGCTACTTTTCAACAGGATTCTGTTTTTGATTTTCAAAATTTTTCACGGTTATGAATTTTTCTCATTTTTCATAGAAAACTGCAATTATTGAAGGAAGCGTGGATTTATAAATAATATATTGCCTAAAAGGCTGTCAATGAATAATGGCCCGTCATACGAGAAAATTTCAGAAAAGTAAAAAGTATGAGTTTGAGTCCAAGATTGAAAAAAAATCACGTGCGTTCTAAACTACGACCCAAGACAGATTTATGTGTAAAAATCTTTGATAAACGTTAACTGAAATTGTAATCTTACATACATACATACATACATACATACATACATACATACATAGATTAGCAGTTCGAACTCGAAAGTTCATTGCCTCACTACCCGATTCGGGTAGTGTTTCTAGGTGGATATTTACTACCAATGTGGGCCCACCACACCCACGATGGGCCAACAGCACGCTGTATTCCTGAACGGTCACCCATCCAAGTACTAACCGCGCCCAACAATGCTTAACTTCAGTGATCTTACGAGAACTGGTGTTTTCAGCGTGGTATCGCCGTTGGCGATAATCTTACACAAAGCAAATAATAATTCACGCACATGTAAGAGGATACAAATTTATTTTCTCTTATATGTAATGTCGAGCAAAAGTTTCTGGACATCTATTTGCCAATAGGTTGAACAATAGGGTGGTCCAAAAATGCAATGAAAATTTTTGTTGTTGAATTTTTATCGGGACACCCCCCAAATTTGTTTGAATCCACCCAAAAATAAATCCATTTTTTTGTTCTGAAAAAAATGATATTTAGGGGTGGCGCAAGCCCCATGAAGTTTAACATGTATTTCCCATAAGAGAAAAAGACGTTTTTGTAAATCTTATTCAGAATCCTCAATATTATCTCAATCGAGTTGAAACTCAACATTTCTCTTCACAATTAGCCATAGAATACGAATAAAATATCACTTTTCAAAAATCAACACCATAAGTCTTTTTTATAGGGTCCCAAAGAAACCCAATAAGTGAAAAAATGGGTTTTGCGAGTTTTTGGCGCTAATTATGATTTTTTTGCGGTTTTTTTAATGCGAATTGTTCCTAATACCTAAAATATGACTTTATACTGAAAATTAGATATTTTAATGAATTGTTTAAACAATTTATTATTGTTTTTAGCAATTTTCTCATAGAATGGAGTTAGAAAGACGCGGTTTTTTCACAAATTTTCCATTTGTTGTCCAATTTTTAATTAGAGGGAAGTGATAGTTCATCAATGTTAACAATAGTGATTGTTTAAACAATTTATCATAATTATTAATCGCCAACGGCGATACCACGCTGAAAAAACCAGTTCTCGTCAGATCACTGAAGTTAAGCAGCGTTGGGAGCGGTTAGTACTTGGATGGGTGACCATTCGAGAATACTGCGTGCTGTTGGCCCACCGTGGGTGTGGTGAGCCCACACTTGTAGTAGTTATTTACTACAAGAAACTATCCACCTAGAAACACTACCCGAATCGGGTAGTGTCACGCCTACCCTGACAGGGAAATGGCTTAATGGTATACTTACTAATGGTATTAATAATATTATATTTGAATAATGCTAGAAAGATGCGGATTTTTTTTAAATTTCTGGCTTTTTGTCCAATTTTCATCTGCAGTGAAGTAATAATAAATTCAAGTTAACACAATAATTGTTTAAACAATTTATTATAATTATTAATAATATTATATTTGAATAATGATGAAAAGATGCGGTTTTTTTTTAATTTCTGGTTTTTTGTCCACTTTTCATTCGGAGTGAAGTAATAATAAATTCAAGTTAACAAAATAATTGTTTAAACAATTTATTACACTTATTAATAATATTATAATTGAATAATGCTAGAAAGATGCGGTTTTTTTTTGTTGAAATTTCTGGCTTTTTGTTTAATTTTCATTTGGAGTGAAGTAATAATAAACTCAAGTTAACAAAATAATTGTTTAAACAATTTATTATCATTGTTGATAATATTCTCTTTGCTTAATCGGTAGAATGTTGCGGTTTTTTCTGAAATTTTCAACTGTTTGTATATTTTTTATTAGGCGTGACTTGATAATTAATTAGATTTAGCAAAAATAATTGTTTAAACAATTATTTTGTTAACTTGAATTCATTATTACTTCACTCCAAAGGAAAATTAAACAAAAAACCAGAAATTTAAAAAAAAACCGCATCTTTCTAGCATTATTCAATTATAATATTATTAATAAGTATAATAGATTGTTTAAACCATTATTTTGTTAAACTTGAAATTATTATTACTTCACTACAGATGAAAATTGGACAAAAAGCCAGAAATTTAAAAAAAATCCGCAT
>CAKNYM010049813.1:108621-135806 GCA_932195095.1 Andricus curvator
TAGGGAAAATTATTACACTTGTTGACCTGGATGATTTTTATTAACAAATGAAAAGTCTAGATGATTTCCTAACACCTATAACAAAAAACCGGATTAGATTATTAGTCAATATACGGGTTAGCCAAAAACTTAAATTTCGAAATTCCCTGACTAAACGAAAAAACTGTACAATTGCATATAAAATTAAATAATGTCAAATTTATTGATTTATTTGATGAAAAAGTACTTTTAAACAAAATTGTTCAATTTTTAACAAAATAATCAAATTTTCAACAAAATAGCTGAATTTTCAACCAAAAGTTGAATTTTTAATCTACAAAGAATAATGTTTGACCAAAGTCGAATTTTCAAAATAAAAGAAATAACTTTTACCAAAAAATATTTACCTATTTAACCCCATAATTGAATTTTTTAGAAAACAGTTGAATTTTCAACAAAGAAGATGAATTTTCAATCCAATAGGACGAATTTCCACCCAAATAGACGAATGTTGAATAAAACAAATGTATTTTCAACCAGAAAGGATGTTTTTTTAACAAAATTTTAAAGATTTAACGAAATTGTTAAATTTTCAACCAAATAGTTGAATTTTCAATCTACAAAGATGAATTCTCAAAATAAACACTGTAATAGTTCTGATTTCAATCAAATAGGATGAAATTTCCAGCAAAAGAGATTAATTTTAAAAACCAAGACGAATTTTCAACAAAAAAGATTTATTTTCAACCAAAAAGGATGGTTTTTTAATAAAATACTTAAATCTCCAACAAAATAGTTGAATTTTTAACCAGATAGTTCAATTTTCAACCTACAAAACTGAATTCTCAACCTACAAAGATGAGTTTCCAACAAAAAATGTAATAATTGAGATTTCAATAAAAAAAGATGAAATTTGTAGCAAAAGTGATGAATTTAAAAAAAGGAGAATTTTCAACCAAGAAGATTAAGTTTCTTCCGAAAAGACGAATACTCAATAAATAAAGATTTTTCTATCAAAAAAGAAACAAAAGGTTCATTCAAATTGTCAAACTTTCAAGCTTAATTTTTTCTTTCTATATTCTTGACAGACTAGTCTGGGCCGGATCTGGCACTGGTCAGCCTTTTATAACATACAAATTTCTCTGCGTCAATCAGACAAATTTTTTCACTATTTTAAAAAAATTCTCAGGAAACCTTGACACAGTGAAACCTGTTTAATGTTTTAGTTTAAATCGTGAAAAATTGTATAATTTATTTCAATTGGACAGCTTTAGATTAAAAAAAAACTATTTTTTTTTTGATAAATTTAAATTAGAATTTAAAATTTTCATTTTGTGGGATGATTATTTTTTAACTATATTTTTCCCAAATAAAAATCCCTAATTTTTCCAACGATGGCCTGAAAAGAACAAAGAAAAATACTGCAAAATTTATGAAATGTTAGAATATGTTTACACTCTTGAGCGTGATTATTTATTATTCCTTTTTTCAAGCAATTTCCATTTTAAATTACGAACAGCATTAAGTAAATATACACAGTGTATTATGCGGCATATCTACACAAAATTGAAAAAAAATGTAGATTCTTTTTAATGTATTGCTGAATGATATAATATGACAAATAAAATTTGGCTATTATTTATTTAGTTGGTTTTATAAAAAAAACTGCGGTAGACGTAGTGGACGCAACAGGACAAATTTTTGAACAGCTGAAGATTGAAAGGAAGGTAAATTTAACTAATTAAATTGTTCTGAATCGTTTATTGATTTCAATACAAGTTTTACAGTTGTACTTCATATCTTACTGGTCTTTTTACTGTCGGCGATATTTTGAGCTTTGTCTGAATCTTCTGCCACCTTACGGCATTCGGTTGCAGATTTAGCGCATGTTTTAGCTATGTCAACAACGCATTTCTTAAACTGAGCCAAAAATAATTTCTCTTCTTTTTTGTATTTCTCAACTAGTTTTTCACAGCAGTTTTCAGCAGTCTTGAAACAAAAAAAAATAATACGTTTTTATATATACATTAAACTTTCTTGTATAAATTAAACCCATCACTGATCTTTTAAATTTTGCTTGTATGCTCGACATTGCTATAAATTTGAGAATTTTGTTCTCATGCACTAGAATATCAGAAATCTTATTGAGGATATATCAAATATGGATGAAAATATTCAAGAATCAAAACTATTTATCATGATATTATAGACTTTTCTAACTCAAAAAGTGAGCTTCATAAATCCAGATTTAAAAAAATAGCTATTTTTATTTAATTTGTTTTAGTAATTCAATGTTCTCAAAAGACTTTGACAATGACAGATGCAATCAACAAATATATAAAACTGTAATAGAATAGAGCACATATAGTGTTTGCAATAGATAATAAGCAATATTTTCCAAGTACCTGAATATCTTTAGTATTTTTGGCTTTACGATAACACTGTTTACATTTGTCCTGTTGAGGTCTGAAACCGACGTAGAATTTATTATAAAAATCAGTTCCCGCACATTTGGAATATATTTGCATCCACGTTATTTCTTCACTGTTCACACTGTCAACTACAGCCGACAGAAAGAAGAACAAAACTGTAACATATTTTTTAAAACTTCTCTAATTTGATAAATATCTAGGAATTAAAATTTGTTGTCTACTGACCGAAGTATGATAGTATGTCTGATCACTGGCATCAAACATGTGATTTAAGGATCTGTTAATTGAAGCAGCAATATCGTCGGCTAAGTTCGCTGCAAAGACTATCTGTAAAGACAAAAAGTAATGATAAAATTGTACAAAAATATTATATTTTAACTTTCACTGTTTAATTTTCTAATACACTCGATAAATATACGTTTGGTTATAGAAGATCAAGATAGGGGCTCCATGCTAATCTCAAAAAAATCAAAAGTTAATCTCATCGTCTCTTTTCTTCAACTTACAGAAAATGCATTCGTATTATTTCACATATTTTTGAAATATTTGAATCTGAGCCATGTTCGTTTTTCAATGCTTTACAAAGAAAGGGATAGAGTGTTTACAAAATATAAAAATAATTGGCAATTAAATTTCTCTTCAGGGGGCTATCTATAAATTACGTAACAACTTTCAGGCGGGTTTTTGTATTTTGTGAATTTAAATTGGTGATACTCAATATTAAATATATGTAAATGAATTTTCCATTTTGATGATTGATAATTTAAAAAGATGTTAGGTTACTTACTTGAAGAGCACACCAAGCCAATGAGAATAAGATCACACACGTCATGACTGAATAGGTCGTTTAAGATCTACTTCCCAACAAAGATGAACCGGAAGTGTTTCAACTGAATCTGTGAGGATGCCTTTTTACACTAAATACTTATTATACGTGTAGCAATCTCAAAGAGAATAGTTGGGGAAGAATGAGGAAATGATCATGACTTCAAGCCTCGACAAAAATAATGTTAGATAAATAAAAATCTGTTTTTCTGAAATCACATGTATGGCCAACAGCCATACCACGCTGAAAAAACCAGTTCTCGTCAGATCACTGAAGTTAAGCAGCGTTGGGCGCGGTTAGTGCTTGGATGGGTGACCATTCGAGAAAACTGAGTGCTGTTGGCACATCGTGGGTGTGGTGAGCCCACACTTTTAGTTATTTACTACAAGAAACTAACCTAGAAACACTACTCGAATCGGGTAGTGTCACGCCTACCCTGAAAGGGAAATGGCTTAATGGTATACATACATTATAAAAATGTTGCAAGAGAGTGCATGTAGAATAAGCAATGTTATTGATGGTAGCCATAGGTTTTGCAACAGTTTTAGGGGAAATTATGATACTAGTTGGCCTGGATGACTTTTTAATAATAAATCAAAAGTATAGATGGTTTGCTCTTAAAATAGAAATTTTGTAATCAAAGTAAGTTTGTAATTAGCATAATAATAACAATGTGTACCTTCTTTCTCATTCCACATTGCACGAAAATATTGAAGGTCTTGATGATCCCAAATGACACTAACACCTAAAAAAAACCAAAAGAGATTATTAGTCAATATACAAAACTTAATTTTCGAAATTCCCTGGATAAACGAAAAAACAGTACAATTTCAGATGAAATTAAAAAATGTCAAATTTATTCATTTATTCCATAAACAAGTACTCTTTATCAAAATAGTTCAATTTTTACCAAAATAATAAAATTCTCAACAAAATAGTGGAATTTGTTACCCAATAGTTGAATTTTTAATCTATTTACAAGGAATAATGTTCAAACAAATGTCAAATTTTCAAAATAAAAGAGATAACTTTTACCAAAAAATGTTCACCTATTCAACCAAATAATTGCATTTTTTGAGAAAACAATTGAATTTTCAATAAAGAAAATGAATTTCAATCCGATAGGATGAATTATTGCCCAGATAGACGTATGTTGAATAAAACAGTTGAATTTTCAACTAGAAAGATATGCTTTGTTATACGAGAAAATTGAAAACCACAAAAATACATTTTTTCTTAAATTTTACCGTTGATTCACCCACACAAAAGTTATGTTTAAATTAAACAAATTGTTTTTTTGACTTCGCTTTCTTAATTCAAGAAGAAAGTTGCTTTGAAAGGAGCAACATTTTTTAAATACTGAAGTTTTGCCTTCTTTGAATGAAAGAAACCATTTTTTTGATACTATTTGTTTAATTAAAAGTACTACTAATTTCATAGTGGAAATGTATTAATTTATTCAGCGCCTAATGAAAATAAGGTTATTGAAATGAAAAACGTGTCAGACAGGAAAGTTTAATAAAAGAACACGATTGTTCTTAATTTTTAGCTTTATTGAAATAAGAAGAAGGCAATATTGATAAATTTGTCAATCGACTAAGTCACCTGTTCCTAGATCGCATTATGCAGCATATTCACAAGTTCTGTCTTCAAAATGAAAAAAAAAAAATAAATATTCACACACTTAATCTATTTCTCCTTACATCATTCACTTTGTCCTGCATCATTGATCGCCTACGTTTTTCAATTTAAGTAGAAAAATAATTTTTAGTATAAAATAAAAATTTTGAATAAATAATTATTTGCTTAAATTTTTTTAGCACTGTAAATCAAGCTAAAATTATATTCTCAGATCTCAAAAAAAGGAAATAATTATTATCAGTTTCTTTTGCAAGATATATGATTATAATTTTTCTAAGATTCTTGATGAAATTTAAAAAGATTTTTGAAGATTCCGGATGCGTCAAAAAAAAATCTAGAAAATTTTGAAGAAAATTTTTTCATTTCACAAATTATTTCTAAAATTTTGAATAACCATCAAAAAATTTTTAAAAATTTGTTTGTAAATCTTCCAGATTTTTTTCAATATTATAAAATATTTGACAATGTAACATTGCCAACAACAATTTTTTATTGTTTATATGCGGGAATTTTCAAATTCGGTTATTTTTGAAACTATGAGAATTTTCCATTTTGAGAATTTTAAATTTTCGGCAATTTATAATTTCGGAAATTCTCTATTTCGAACATTTTCTTTTTCGGGAATTTTACAGTATCGAGAATTTTCTTTTACGGGGTTTTTCATTTTTTCTATTTTCTTCTTAAATCTTTTAAACTTCTCTTTAAAATTTAATTTTTTTAAATAAAAAATCAGAAACAAATTTTCCAGGAGTCTCAAGAAAATTCGTTTATCCTCTTGAAACCTTTCAAACTTCTTAAGAAGCTTCTAATTTTTTTGTTCAAAAGGTGCTAAAATCAACGAAAATTAAAAAATGCCTTGAAATCTTCCAAATCTGCTTAACATCTGCTTGCAAGACTCTCTAAATACTACGACTAAATTCCTCATAAACTTCAGAATCTGGACATACTGTCCACTTTGAAAAACTATTTTTCAACCACAATAAATAAAATGCAATTTGAAGTATTAATTGGAACGACGATTGATGCTTAGAGTAACATGTGAACTTAATATGTAGATTATTATACAAAACAAAATAGTGAACACACTGAAATGTTGTATAGTCTATGAAAAAATGTAGTTGATAAATGGAAAAAATTATGAAATCATTATACATCAATATGCAATACGAATCATCACATACAACTTCTAATGAAGTGATCGTTACATATCGTGAACCCTACTGTGGAGGTTCAACCAAATCTTGTTCAATCGGAAGGATACAAATTTTTGAGACTGGTCGCTTCAGAGTAGAATCAGAAACACGAACAGATACTACTCGTGTGATGTTATCACGTCCAGGGTGAAGTTCCACGATGCGACCAAGTCTCCATTTCATAGGAGGCTGATTGTCCTCCTTGATAATTACCATGGCACCGGGTGCAAGGAGACTCTTATGATTTCGAGTCCATTTCTGCCTTTGTTGAAGTTGGCTCAGATATTCAGAATGCCAACGATCCCAAAAATGCTGCAGCATCTGTTGAAGATGCTCGTATCGTGATAGGCGATTCTGAGGAACAATTCGTAAGTCCGGTTGCGGTATGGCAGATAAGGAGTCTCCAATCAGGAAGTGGCCAGGAGTTAGGGGATTAAAATCAGTAGGATCACTAGAGAGAGAGGAGAGAGGACGTGAATTCAAACAGGATTCGACTTGCGTTAAAACTGTGTAGAACTCCTCAAAAGTCAAGCGCGTTTCTCCTATAACTTTCGTAAGATGTTTTTTCGCTGACTTAACGGCCCCCTCTCATAGTCCTCCGAAATTCGGTGCATGAGGAGGAATCATATGCTACTGAATTTGGTCTCGCAATAAAAAATTGTTCACCGTTTCTTGGAATTTTCGATTCCTTAAAAGTTCATACAATTCATTGAGCTCGCGGCGAGCTCCTACAAAATTCGTCCCGTTGTCCGAATGAATGTGCTGGCACTTGCCACGGCGCGAAATAAAACGACGCAAACAATTCAAAAATGCCTCGGTGTTCAGATCGCGAGCAAGTTCGATGTGAACAGCCTTGGTTACAATACAAACAAAAATGCAGATGTAGGCCTTAGAAGTAGATCGACTTCGCGAACGTTCGATGACCTGATAAGGTCCTGCATAGTCAACTCCGCAAACATAAAAAGGACGGTTTTGAGTGACTCTCGCTGACGGCAAATTGCCCATTACGTTCTCTACATTTTGCGGTCGAGCCTTGAAACATGGAACACATTTCTGAATCACATCCTTCACTGCATTTTTACAATTTAGTGGCCAATATCTAGATCTCAAAGATGCCACAACTGCTTGACACCCTGCGTGCATTAATCGTTCGTGTTCTTCGCGTATTATCAGAATCGCCAGCGGATTTCTTTACGCCAGAATAATAGGGTGCTTTTGATCGAACAGGATGGGAGCGTTGACTAGACGGCCGCCCACTCTGAGGAGACCCCTTTCATCGATGAATGGTTTCAAGCCGCATAACTTGCTTTTATTCGACACCTGCTCAGATTCTTTAATTTCTTTGAGTTCGGATGAAAATTCTTGGATCTGAGTAAGCTTCAAAATAGAAGTCAAGGCATTAGAAATGTCCAAGGCCTTCAGGAAATTGCCATTGGTCCGTTCAATTTTCTTACTCCTCGTGTTTATAATGAAACGTAAGCAAAACGCGGTGACCCTGATAAGCTTGTACAATGCTGAATACCTTTTGAGTAAGCTAAAATCTAGTTCGTTGGTTACAATTAGTACTCGTTCGCACTTTCGTTCTTCCGGTACAATTTCGAGAGGTTCTGAGATCACATTATTTTGTGAGGGCCAATTCTTCTGATGTTTAGAAAGACAATCTGGTCCTATCCACCACAGTTTAGAGGAACTGAGGTCAGTCGGATTAATGCCCCGGGAAATCAGGTCAGCTGGGTTCTCATTAGTTGATACGTGGTTCCAATTTTGATTCGTCAGCTGTTGAATCTCGCTCGTTCTGTTGGCAACGAAGGTTTTCCAACGATATGATGGAGATCGAATCCAACAAAGGGTCACGGTTGAATCAGTCCAATAATATCTGTCATCAGCCGTCAAGGTCAATGCCGTCGTTACCGTTTCCATTAACTGAGCGAGAAGCAGGGCTGCCTGAAGTTCCAGCCGAGGGAGAGCTATGTTTTTCAGTGGTGCCACTCGCGATTTTGCACATAAAGGTCGAATGGTGCACTGTCCTTGTTTATTTAATGTCCGTAAGTACACACACACACACCGTATGCAGCTTCTGAAGCGTCGCAAAACCCGTGAAGCTGCACTTTGACGAATCCCGAACAACATGCAAATCGAGCTACAGAGATTTCATTCAAAGATTGTAATTCATCATGAAAAACAAGCCTCCCTAGTAAACTACGGCAATTATCCCGTTACCAGCTAGGAAAATGACATACAAGTAACAATTCCTCTCATAACATGTGATCACTTAGGAACTTCTCACGATAGTAACAGGTTAGCTGGGAATTCTAATACTTTCTCAATCGGTTTTACGTCTATTTTTGCGTTTTTCGGAAAAACATGAGCCAGCTGTGTTATTTGGCCCCCGGATTCGGATTCAGCGACCCCAAAAACATATAGCTATGCCGGTGTAGTCCGCCGGGCAAACCACTTTTTTTGTGTGCCGGTGTTATTATTCCTTTCTTTCAAGCGATTTCCATTTTAAATGACGAACCGCAGTAAGTAAGTATACACAGTGTATTATACAAGATGTCTACACTAAATTGAAAAGAAATGTACATTCGTTCTAATGTATTGCTGAATGATATAATATGACAAATGAAACTTGGTTCTTATTTGTTTAGTTAGTTTTATAAAAAAGTGCGGTCGACGTAGTGGACGCAACAGGACCACTTGTTGGACAGCTGAAGAGTGGAAGGAAGGTCAATTTAACTAATTCAATTGTTCTGGATCGTTTATTGATTTCAATACAAGTTCTACAGTTGAAAGTTCGTATAGTTGTACTTCATATCTTATTGGTCTATTTACTTTCGGCTTTGTCTGCATTTTCTGCCACCTTACGGCATTCGGTTGCAGATTTAGCGCATGTTTTAGCTATGTCTGCAACGCATTTCTTAAACTCAGCCAGAAATAATTTCTCTTCTTTTTTGTATTTCTCAACTAGTTTTTTACAGCAGTTTTCAGCAGTCTTGAAACAAAACAAAATAATAAGTTTTTATATATACATTAAACTTTCTTGTATAAATTAAACCCATCACTGATCTTTTAAATTTTGCTTGTATGCTCGACATTGCTATAAATTTGAAAATTTTGTTCTCATGCACTAGAATATCAAAAATCTTATTGAGGATATATCAAATATGGATGAAAATATTCAAGAATCAAAACTATTTATCATGATATTATAGAGTTATCTAACTCAATAAGATTGAGTTTCATCAATTCAGATAAAAAGAAAAACTATTGATATTTAGCTATTTTTATTTAATTTGTTTTAGCAATGCAATATTCTCAAAAGACTTTGACAAAGACGGACCCAATCAACAAATATATAAAACTGTAATACAAAAGAGCACATATAGTTTTTGTAATAAATAATAAGCAATATTTGCCAAGTACCTGAATATCTTCAGTATTTTTGGCTTTATGATAACACTGTTTACATTTCTCCTCTTTAGCTCCCAAACGCTCGTAGAATTTATTATAAAAATCAGTTTCCGTACATTTGGAATATATTTGCATCCACGCTATTTCTTGACTCTTTACAGTGTCAACTACAGCCTACAGAAAGAAGAACAGAACTGTAACATATTTTTTAAAACTTCTCTAATTTGATAAATATCTAGGAGTTAACATTTTTGTTGTCTACTGACCGAAGTAGTAGTATATGTCTGAGTACTGGCATCAAATATTTGATTTAAGGATCTGTTAATTGAAGCAGCAATATCGTCGGCTAATTTCGCTGCAAAGACTATCTGTAAAGACAAATAGTAATGATAAAATTGTACAAGAATATTTTATTTTAACTATCACTGTTTAATTTTTAATGCATTCGATGGATATATGTTTGGTTATAGAAAACCAAGATAGGAGATCCAGGCTAATCTCAAAAAAATCAAAAGTTTATCTCATCGTCTCTTTTCTGCAACTTACAGAAAATGCATTCTTATTATTTTACATATTTTTGAAATATTTGAATCTGAGCCATATTAGTTTTTCAATGCTTTACAAATAAAGGGATAGAGTATTTTCAAAATACAAAAATAATTGGCAATTAAATTTCTTTCCAGGGGCTATCTATAAATTACGTAACAGCTTTTAGGCGCGTTTTTATATTTTGTAAATTCAAATTGGTGATACTCAATATTAAATATATTTAAATGAATTTTCCATTTTGATAATTGAGAATTTAAAAATTGTTAGGTTACTTACTTGAAAAGCACATAAAGCCAATGAGAAGAAGATCAGCCACGTCATGATTGAATAGGTCGTTTAAGATATACTTCCTCGCAAAGATGAACCAGAAGTATTTCACCCGGATATGTGGAGGTGCCTTTTTATACTAAATACTTATCATACGTGGAGCAATTTTAAAGAGAGAAGTGGGGAGAATGAGGAAACTGTCAGGATTTCTAGTCTTGGCAAATCTCAAGTTACATAAATAAAAATCTGTTCTTCTGTAATCATTGTTTAAACTGTAAACAAATGCGGATATGATTTGTAATAAGAGAATATTGGAAACCACAAGCATACATTTGTTTTAATTGTGCCATTGATTCGCCCAGGCAAAAGTTATGTTTAAATTTAAGAATTTGTTTCTTTGAGTTCGCTTTCTCAATTCAAAAGAAAGTTCCTTTAAAAGAAACAACATTTTTTCAAATACTGACGTTTTCCCTTCTTTGAATGGAAGAAATAATTTTTCGATACTATTTGTTTTATTTAATGTAATATACTTTTTGATTTTTGATTATAAAAAAATGTCAAATTCGATTTGTCGGAATATTTGTATTCTAAAATTCGATAGTGGAAAAGTACTACTAATTTCATAGTGGAAATGTATTAATTTATTCAGGGTGACACACGCCACTAGCGTGAATGGTTACATCGATAGGTTCGGCTTTTGAGTTTTCTCTTTTACAAGTATGTTGAACTTGAGAATAACAAAGACTTTTCATCCCAACCCATCGTTAAAGACAACCTTCGTTTAGCTCATTTGCTTCAAAACTAATTTTCAAACGAAGGATTAAGTGTAACCTTATTACTTTTTCGGAGACTCAATTTACTTATATTGCCCCCATTCAGAAACCTCGGGCTCATCTGCCAGCCAGGCGGCACCCTCAACACGTTTCGTCGGCTTTCGGAAAAACTGAGACCTGGTCTACTTGACAAATCTCCCGTTTTCCACATGGCCCCGATCGCTGCCATCTTTTCTCCAATCAAGATTTCTCTCCTCTCTAGCTTCACTTTCACTCCCACTTGCGCGCACATTCATCTATCTTCTTCTCACTCTCTTTCTCTCTCTCTACCTCTTTCTTTCTGTTTCTCCCCTACTCGCAGCAGCCTTTGGGGCAAAATTGAATTTTTAATATACTTTGTATTTTTCCTAATAAGCCGGCCAACTTATGGCGAGAAAGAAAAAGTATGAATTTCCCATCCAATTGCAAGAAAAAAAAATAAATACCATGTGTTCCAAAGAATGTCGTCCTTCCGAATCCCTTCATCATAATAATTTTCGAACAAATTACAATTCTCTTTTCTTAACCGAGCTGGGTCGAACGTTAATTAATGTCTAGTTATCAGATATTATTTTCATTGTTATTATATTGTTATTATAATATTACAATAATAATATGTAGTCAATGATATATAATATGTGTGACGCGATCTGAAGAAAGACCCCTAAGCGGCCAAAAATCGATTTTCTGATTTTTAATGTTTCACGTAGATACGAACTTGCTCTTTAAGATGGTATAGTTAAAAAAATCCATCATTAATAATTTATTCAGTACAAGCTTGTAAACATTGTCGTTCTATGTCGTTCTATCGGCCCGTCGTCACTTCTCCTGCTTCTCCTCTAAAATTTACGTTTGGCCGCTTAAGGGTCTTTCTTCAGATCGCGTCACATATATTATATATATAATATTAATAATTAATAATATTAGTAGTTTCGTTATTATTAATAGTTATTTGTGTTTTTTATTTTCTAATGTATTATGATATTATATGGTAAAAGTAAATATTCAAATACTCGTATTGAACATTTACCTATCAAATAATATAATGTTGAATTTTAATTCCGTATTATGATCATTTATATGTGTAATCGTCGTTTTCTCACGCATGTTAATTCTAATAATTTTTGTGTGTGATTTTTCATTCTATGTTATATCGCGTAAATTAGCCATCAATTTTCATTGAGGTTATTGTTTAATTTTAAATAATATTTAAGTTTGGAGAAGCGCGCGCTGTCTCGAGCGCGAGAGGCGTAGCAGGTGGAAAGTGGGTGGCGATCCCACTTCAACGTTCTTCCTCTCTTCTCATGGTCCGAGCTCACGGGATTGGTCGAAGGTATCCCTGCCTCATGGGGCCTCATCCTAGTCTCTGGCTCGAGGCAGCACACGCAAGCTCGTTGAATCACTCTGTGTCTACCCACCGCATAGCGCAGTACTGTAAAGTGTTCTCTCCGCCGCAAATCTCGCTAAGTGTTTATACATTTATCTGCCAGTGTATTCCAATTTGTGTTGCGAGTGAATATACGATATATAGACGGACAGTGTTCTTCTTTTATTTTCTTCAGCGTTGCATCATCGTTAAGCCGTGAGTTTTGTAAAACATTTTTCCATTTACCACCAAATTCGAAAGCTCAAACGTCACGGTCCGGCGACGAACCTCGTCGTTAGGACTAACGGGAGAGACAGAGAGGCACTAACCTTTCCGAACTGTCCTGCCTCTAACATTTTCCTCACTTACTTTTTATGTGTCTTTATTTGATTATTTTATTGTGTTGTAGAATACTGATTGTCTCCTTCCTGATGTGTTTTGACTCCTCCGCCCCCCTGAGAAACACTAACCGTTCCTAATTTTTCTGCCTCTAACGTTCCCTTCGCTTATTTTTTATGTGTCTTCATTTGATTATTTTTATATTGTGAAACATTAATTGTCTCTTCTTTCTCATTCAATTTGTCTTCCCCCTACACGCTCGAACGTCACGGTTCGGTGCCGAATCTCGCCATTTGAACCAGCGTGAGAGCCAAAGGGACCACATGTCCTCTTCTCCTCACTTTTACGTTTTCCTTTTGCAACACCCCCATATTTTATTCCATATTTATAAATTTTGTTTCTTGTATGCCTTAGGAATTCGTTACCTTTTCATTGCTGATGTCTGTGTATTTCATTTCGTCATTCTCTTTTGGGACCCCCCCCCCCCCCTGAAAGCTCGAACGTCACGGTTCGGTGGCGACTCTCGCCATTGTGTGTTTTGTTATGCTTCCGCCATGTTTCTCATATACTTGTGATTTATTTATTTCCGATGTATTCGTGATTTATTCTGTTCCAAATTTCCTATGCTGACGCCCCCCACCCGCCCTATCCGCTCTAACTACTTCGTGTCATTGTTCATTTTGTGTTTCTTGTGCTTCCGCCATGTTTCTCATATACTTCTGATTTATTTATTTCCGATGTATTCGTGATTTGTTCTGTTCCACATTCCATATGCTGACCCCCCCCCCTCTATAAATATTTCGTATCATCGCTCATTGTGGTTTATTTGTGCCTTCGCCTTGTTTCTCATATGCTCATGATTTATTTATTCAGTTCGTTGGCGGCCCTCGCCACTGGAACTAGCGCAAGAGCTGGAAGGGGACCACATCCTTTTCTATTGACTTCCCGATCTTCCCTTCCACCCCCCGAATATCTCGTATCATCGTTCCTTGTGGTTTTCTTATGTTTTCGTCCTATTCATGACGTATTCGTTCTTTCCTTATATCTAATGTGTTTTGATCTGCTTTGTTCGATATATCATGTATTCCCCCCCACCCCGCCCCCAACGGTTCTTCGCACAAATTCACACCTGAACGCCACGGTTTGGCCACACACCCGTTGTTAGGACCAGTGTAGAGAGTGTAGACCTACGCTCATTTCGTCTGCGCTCGCTGATCCTCTTTATTATTCGCACCCTAATTAATCTTTCCACAATGACGTTCCGCAGGTGATGGGGTGGAAAGGGCCAGGAAAACAGCAACGCCGGAGTCGCGAACTACAACCCCGCGCACCCAGGATATCAGACCGTGCGTGCTGTGCCATTTGCAGCACCCACGGAGCTCCTCTTGGATCAAACGCCTGCCAGGGAGTCAGAATATTTGGACATTCCCCTGGATTTCTCGCCGCTGACTTCACCTCGACGGGAAGCTCGATCTCCTTCACCAAGCAACCAGCTGCTCCTTCGAGCTAACCGCTCCCCCTCTCCAGCCAAGTCACCCATTTCTCGAGGCCTTATCACCCCCGCTCGGGGCCGACCCCCTTTTCTTCGGGTCATCCGGCCACGTCGCTCTCCAGGGACACGGGAAACCTTTCCCGAAACCCAGAAGTCTCGTCGCACACCACCTCCGTCATCTTCACGGTCGCCTCTCGACCTACTCCGACAACATTGTCAACGTTCAATACGGTCCTCCGTATTTCGTCGCCGGCTCGCCCGGGACCCTCGTATCGACCTCTTCTCCGAGAAACGCCTCCACGAGCAATCTACCATCCTTCCAGAACGGGGACCCGACCCACCTGTTCGTGTCCTCCTCCGTTCGCGCGGAGAGCGCAACTTCATGATCGCACTCAACTTTGACTCTCTTCCGGTCGACTCCGCGGATCGCGAATCTCTAGGCTGTCACTGCACACGCCGACCCGTCTGATAATTATTAAACTTATTTGATTGAATCGTAACAATTTGGCGACCTGAACGTGGGGCTAAATTTCAGTCTTGACGGACGTCAGGGCCGTCCCCTACCCGACATGTCTCCAACTCTACCAAAAAGCTAGCCTACGTGTTCCAACATCTCGCTTAACACCTACCACAACGATACGTACCAAAGTAGCTGTACCCAGCAGAATTCCAGTACGTGGCGTTAGTCCAAATAAACGAGGTAGACCATTAACAAAGGGAGTAAACACCCAGAAACTTTCCACCTTCAGCTCACAAGCTGTTCCAGATTTTCAAGTGCCAGGCCCGTCTACCCTGTTTCCAACAGCAACGTATGCACTAACTACCTGCCCTGTAAAACAGCAATTCACGCAAAATATTTCTTCGGCACCCGTTGTCCTTGAGCACACACAGGAGACATCGATTCCAACACACGCATCCAATCCACAAACAATCTCCGACTGTCAAGCGCATTTGAACATGGTCCCTACAATGACGTTTCCTACTCAATCCTACAGTAGCTCTATTCATTCTCCACCACCAGTCCCTCTTCAAGCCATGGCAGCCCCGACACTCTCGTCAGACGATTGGTTAGGTCCCATTTGTGCCTTCCAATCACCAGCTCCGCCGATGCCAGAGTATGCCGGAAAGAACCACGAGGACCCCATGAAATTTTCGACTGACTGCGAACGCTACTTCACTCGAGCTCGAATGGAGCCAAGTATATGGCCCCTCACTGTGGAAAAAGGACGCAAGGGACAGGCCCAAACCTGGTGGGCCAATTTCAAAGGTTTCTCCTTCTCATGAGGAAAGTTCAAAGAACAATTTCTGGCGAAATTCAACAGCACCACCACCACCATACAGCTGCAGGCCAACTTGTATTCCCGACGTCAAGCCGACAAGAAATCAGTCGCTGTATTCCTGCAAGGGCAGTACTTGCTTGCGCAGCGATTGTCCCCTACCACATTTTCTGCATTGTTGGAATATGCGACACAAGCAGAGCGCGACGAGGCAGATTGCGCTCCTAAGAAGGAAGCGCCGAGAAGAGAAGATTCCAGGAGCCAACCTTCACAAGAAATTAACCCGCACGTAAACCACGAGCGTTTGCCGCCGGCGTGTCGCTACTGCCCTGGAAGACACATGCATCGCGACTGTCCAGTGTTAGCAGCGTATCACCAGGATCAGCCAAGAAGGAACCAGACCGGGCCGGAAAACTGGCAGGATCGGCCGCCCTAGGCGCGAGCCTCAGACGCCCGAAAAAATCAAAGTCCCCAGGCCTAACTTTCATTTACACGAACAATCAGGATCTGCCACATACTCGGGTTCGCCGCGGGACCCGCCAAGTCGTGGCCGAAATTGACTCTTGTGTCTCTGACAATTTCGTGAGGTGCGACGTCCTAACATCAGCCGATCGAAACAGTCTCAAACCAGCCCCCGAATTCGCATTGCTCGCCGCCCATGGGTCTCGGATACGGCTAAAAGGATCACTCGTTTTGCCTCCGCAGATGGGTGAGTCTATGTACCCAGCAGTCTTCTTCGTCAGTGACCAGATGCGCGCTGACATCACCCTCGGCCGTACCTGGCTAAAGGAACACACCATTCACCACGAACATCGAACTGACTGCCTCTTCCTCGGGAACAAGGAACGTCGGCGAATTTATCTGGTTCAAATTCCTGGCACCACAGACTCATGCGGCCCTCCACCCCACGTTGACTCTCCCACCGAGATGCCTGCAGATATTCAAAAACGCCTGCACGACACCCTGCAGTTCCATGACACCGTATTTCACCAAGGAGAACAAATACGCCAGGCGCCAGCCGTACAACACGAGATTGAGTTGTCAAACCCACGGCCATTTCAAGAAGCCCCACGGCATTGTCCCGACCTAAAAAAGAAGTTTATTAACGAGCAACTCCGCGAGGTGCTCGCAGAAAGTATTTTCGAGCCCACCATTTCTCCCTGGAGTTCAGCTATAATGATTGCAACCAAGCAGAGCGGAGAATACTGTTTCTGCATTGACTTTCGCCGTCTCAACGATCAGACTGTAGATGCACCGCAGTGTCTACCCAGGATCCACGAGATACTAAAGGACCTTTGGAGGTCGAAAATTTTTACTACACTGGACCTCAAGAGTGGGTACTGGCAGGTCCCGATGGCTCCCGAGGCCAGAAAGTACACTGCATTCTCTGCCCCGGACGAGGGGCAATACCAGTTCCGGGTGATGCCATTAGGGCTCAAGAATGCACCCGGAACATTCCAGAACTTGATGCGCCACGTCCTATCCGGGTACTGGGGAAAGTTCTGCATCGCATACCTGGATGACAGCATCATTCATTCTGAAGATTGGGACGATCACGTGCACCACGTAGGACTCGTGCTTGAGCGACTCCGAACTTACGGTCTCATCTGCTCCCCGGATAAGTGCGCCTTTGGACAAGACGCGCTACCATATCTCGGTCACGTGGTCACAGCTGACGGAAATCATCCGCAACTCCGTCATGTGCAATCCAGGACGACGAGCCACCGCGAAACCGGAAGACCCTCGCCTCATTCCTAGGAGTTTGCAACTGACTCATGGAGTACATTCCCAGTTATTTGGAATTAACCGCACCCTTGGCAGACCTTCTCGCCACGAAGTGACCCTTCAAATGGACCCCGAAACTTCAAAGTGCTTTTGAGAGGATGAAGGAAGCGTTTCGTAATCCATCTACCCTTAGTCGACCGGATCCAGCCCTCACCTTCATCCTGCAAACGGATGCGAACGCGATCGGTATGGGCGCTGTGCTCATGCAGCAGGACCAAGAAGGAAAGCATCACATCGTTTTCTACGCTAGCGCCAAGTTTCAGCCGCTGGAGGCCCGGTACCACTGCAACGGGCAGGAGTGTTGAGCAGTCGTCTGGGCGATAACGAGATATCGTCCATACCTCGAAGATAAGCGGTTCATTCTACGGACGGACAGTCGGAACCTCACCTGATTGAACAAGATGAAGGACTCAAACCGCAAGTTGACACGATGGCACGTATTCTTAACTGGTTATAAGTACCACATCCAGCATTGTCCGGGTAAGGATAACGAGTTACCCGACGCACTCTCGCGTCACCCGGATCCCAAAAAAGCCTCGCCTGGAGAGCCCGACCTGGACCGGATGGTCCCGCCGAAAGTTTCGACATCTCACTCTACGGACACACTGTCCCACCAACCCGCAAGGCTGTTTACACACCTACGCTCATGGACGAGATCGCTGAAGCACAGCAGGAGGACCCACAAATTGGTGACATGATGGATCAGTGGTTCCGGATCCAAGAGAATAGACCCACCAATGAACGAGAGGAGGATTTTGTTCAAAACACCCTGATGGACGGGCGAGGATTTTGGAAACTCTCTCTATGGAGGACACTGGCAACTTCGTTTCTTGAACTCTCTCCGACAAAAGGTGGTTTGAGAATACCACGATGCACCACTTGCTGACCATCCTGGGGCCGAAGAGACAACTCGCTCCATCCAACAGCATTTCTTTTGGCTGGGCTAAAGTCGAGAGGTCCGACGTTACGTGGCTGGCTGTCACCTATGTCTATGCACAAAGCCCGTGCACAGAAAACACGTGGACGGACAACGTCCCCGCACCACACACACCGCCTTCATCCGCTTCATCCTCGTCGTCACGGATTTTTTTACCAGATGGGTCGAAGCTTTCCCTCTGCAAAACTCCGAAGCACCAACTCTCATCAGAATCCTCGAGGACGAGGTGTTCTCACGCTTCAGTTACCCCCAGCACATTCTAAGTGACAACGGGAAACAATTCACCAGCCACGCATGGACCAACGCCAGCTGGAGGTGGAATTGCGAAATCTGGACGACGCCAGAGTATCACCCCCGAGCCAATGCCACAGAACGTCGAAATCAAGAGGTGAAAAAAGGACTTGAACTACGATTACACGCTGGAAATCAACGAACCTGGTATCAGCATTTACTTGGCTTGCTTTTCGGTCTTAGGAGGAGGCGAAATGCGGCCACCGGCTACACACCCGGGTACCTTTTAATGGGCCGAGAGATCTGAAGACCAGGAGAGTGGTACCTACGCCCCGTAGATGATATTCACATCGCACAAGTACCCCACGACGAGCGAGAAAAGAAACCGTGACAGGAAGAAGCGCGGTATCAGCAGCGCAATGCCGGCCAACGGGCGCCGCGACTCCACGCTGTAGGTGATCGGGCTTACGCGTTAAACTACCAACAGTCTAACAAAGCAGCGCGGTTCAATGCAGCTCTCGCGCCAGTCCGAACAGGCCCGCACCAGATCGTCGGAACAGCCTCAGCTGATATCTTCTGGGTGACGAAACCCGATGGAGTACATAAACTTCAAAGATCACAGCTATTATCCGCCCCAACACCGCGGGAGATAATACCAGTTCTGCCTCTACCGAAACGAGAAATCTTACCAGACGGTCACCAGGAAGCAGAGGAGCAAGAGGAGGAATACTTTATGGTAGCCCCAGAGATTTCCGGAGAAGATGTGGAGAAAGAGGGTTGCATCGAGCTGTCAGTCGCCGAACAGGCGCACCAGGTTGAACCAGCACCAGCATCAGAGATGGAGGAGAAAGGTTCTGCCGCCGAACAGGCGCATCCGCACCCCAAACCAGATCGGCTCCGAGGGCAGTGTGGAGCCTTTCAGAAAGATGACCTGCTATTCGCCGGACAGGCGCGTCAGGCACATCTAGTGCCGGAAGAAGAGACCGAGGGGGACCGTTTAGCTGCTGAACAAGCACACTTGGCCCTTTACCCATTCGCAAGCACCTGGGACGCAGAAGCACCGGATCACGGACAGACTAGCGGCCGATCTCCATGCCGTGGGACGGTAAACTTAAGAGACGATACCGGACAGGCTAGTCCATTTAGCACGACCCAATCGCTGCCATTAGTCAATCAGGGCCCAGAGGACTACCTAGCCGTCCAACATCCATGGTACCCTGAGTAAGCTGAGATTCACCCACAACATGACGTCAGCAGACATTACAAACTGCGAGATCGTCGGCCGGTAACCTACCGGACGCTCGCCCGTAGGCACCTCGGAGCACCCGCTGAAGAATAACATGTAAATAATGTAAATAGGTGTTAGTGAGTCATCTTAACATAAGTCACTTCTTCCATTCAGCTCGTATCTCATTTTTTTATATAATCATTTCCATTTACCAAGCAATGTCTGAACGAAGGTCTGTCCTGAAGGGGGGTGGAGTTGATACACGCCACTTGCGTGAAAGATTACATCGATAGGTTCGGCTTTTGAGCTTTCTCTTTTACAAATACATCTGCTTGAGTCCTTTCCTTCAGAAAGGACCCAAGTGTTGCACTTGAGAATAACAAAGACTTTTCATTCCAACCCATCGTTGAAGACGACCTTCGTTTAGCTCATTTGCTTCAAAAGTAATTTTCAAAGGAAGGATTTAGTGTAACTTCATTACTTTTTCGGAGGCTCAATTTACTTGTATTGCCCCCATTCAGAAATCTCGGGCCCATCTGCCAGCCAGACGGCACCCTCAACACGTTTCGTCGGCTTTCGGAAAAACTCAGACCTGGTCTACGTGACAAATCTCCCGTTTTGCACATTGCCCCGATCGCTGCCATCTTTTCTCCAATCAAGATTTCTCTCCTCTCTAGCTTCACTCTCACTCCCACTTGCACGCAAATTCATCTATCTCCTTCTCACTCTCTTTTTCTCTCTCTCTACCTCTTTCTTTCTTTTTCTCCATTACTCGCAGCAGCCTTTGGGTCAAAATTGAATTTTTTATATGCTTCATATTTTTCCTAATAAGCCGGCCAACTTATTGCGAGAAAGAAAAAGTATGAATTTTCCATCCAATTGCATTAACAAAAAAATTAATACCATGTATTCCAAAGAATGCCGTCGTTCCGAATCCGTTCATCATAATAATTTTCGAACAAATTACAATTCTCTTCCCTTAACCGAGCTGGGTCGAACGTTAATTAATGTCTAGTTATTAGATGTTATTATATTGTTATTATAATATTATTATAATAATACGTAGTCAATGATATATACTATATATTATATATAACTAATAATAATGACAATATTGATATATTATAATTATAATACTATCGCATGGCATAGCAATAATGTAATAATATTGATAATTAATAATAATATTATTAATAATCAATTAATAATGGTAGTAGTTTTGTATGTGAGAAGTTGTAGGCTCCGGAAGCTACGAACATGGTTCCTTATAGCAACCAATCCCGACGCAATTGGAACGTGTCCTTGTCCGCTTCTGCTCCTTCTGTCCTAGAAGGTAAGCAAGAGCGGGAAATTCAAGTGAGATAACATCTGGCAACACTGTTCCTTGGAGTCAGGTCTTTAGCCGCGGATGACCTTACGCGGCAGACGGGACAGTTGGAGATGAAGGTTTCACCTCTGGATACTTTTTTAGAGCTACAAATATTTGTAGAATGTTATGAGGAACAGTGGTGACGGACCAGATGAAGTGATTCCAGAAGAACAGCCTTTGACCCACATATCATGTATGCCCCCCCCCCCCCCTGCAACGGTTCTTCGCACAAATTCACACCTGAACGCCACAGTTTGGCCACACACCCGTTGTCAGGACCAGCGTGGAGAGTGTAGACCCACGCTCATATCGTATGCGCTCGCTGATCCTCTTTATTCTTCGCACCCTAATTAATCTTTCCACAATGACGTTCCGCAAGTCATCGGATGGAAAAGGATAGGAAAACACGAACGTTTGGCGTACGCGAAACGAAAGGAGTTAGCCGGCCGCGCCGAATTAAAATAAGGTTATTAATAATTATTTCTTTGAATCAACTAACCTTTTTTTATTCACTCTCTATTAATCTAAATCAGTGAACATTTTTTTAATTCTAATTAGCGTTCAAATGATCTAAATTAAACAAAAAAATTGTTTGTAAAATATTGTTGACTAAAAGTTCTTCACAATGGAAAATTTCCAATTTTTTGGCTTAAAATTTTGAAAAACACGTCTACAATACTATGAACAAAAAGTTGTAGACATAATAGTCTTTAAATTTTGGAAATTACCAACTTCCCATATTAAACATTAACTTTATTAATTATACTGGTTTCAAGTGTTTGAAATTACACCTTTATTTCAAATCAGTCAAAAATAAATAAAATCAAATTCTGAAATTTAAGAAACATAATAATTAAAAATGTTTTTCTAGTCTTTGGAATTTTACAATTTGTTTCAATTATTGTAATAAAAATAGTGTAATAAGTGTAATTTCTAAAAGCACAAAATTTTGAATCGGAATAATTAAAAATCGGAAGATTTGAAATTATGATATTGTTGACTCAAAGTATTTTAAAAAATAAAATTCATTTCCTAATGTTTGTCAGCAGTATTATTAAAAGAGAACATTTTAATTGTAAATTACCTATTAAAATTGGAAAATTATTCTCTGCTTAACATTTTGCTACCTCGCCGGTAGAAGTAACCAAAAAATTACTAGTACTGAAAATAAGATACAGGGGACTGAAGCTGAGTCACGGTGACTCCCAGAAAAAACAAATTGTTTTTAAAATATTTTTGAAGTTTTGAAAATATTAGGAAATAATTTAAATCTTAAGAGTTTTTAAATCTTTTAAGGGAATAAAAAATTTCTTAAGATTCTTTTTAATTGTAATTGAAAAATTTCAAATTAAATCGGTTAAAGATGGAATAATTTAGACCAAAAAAATTTGAGTAGGATTTGAAATTGTATAGGAGCGTTTCATTGTGAATCTATTATTGGAAATTATTTAAAAATTGAAAATAGTTCATGTAGTTTTAAGTTCGAACAGATTCGGAGTCGTCTTAAGGAATCACTTATTGTTAAACTTTTAACACTCGAGCAACAATTCAGGTTTAAAATTCATCAATTTATTTCTTTTTACGGTTGATCAACCTAAAACTTTTTTAAAGAAAAATTTCCAAATTCAAACACTTTAAGGTTTCAACTGTTTATGTTTTCAACACTACATAGATTTTTCTCCTAAAAATTTGTCAAATTCCTGGAAAAAAAATAAATTCACTGTCATTTCCTAATTTTCCCATTCAAAAAAAAAAATTCCCGGTAATTTTCCTGCTTCCCGCGCTAGCAACCACCCGTAAATAAAAATTAAATCCAACATTATTAGATAATCTTAAGAAAAAAATCATTTCAAAAACATAGAACAGTTTTTAATACAAATTCTTCAAACAAATGATAATTAAAACAAAACATACGAAATGGAATAACGTCTGATTTTAAAGAACTTTACATAAATTAAAATTCGAAACACGCTTAAGTGTGTAGACCATACAAAATTCAAAACATTAAAAACTAAACAATTTAAGGTTCTAAGTTCACAATTTTTGTAATAAAAAATATTGTAGTTTCAAATTTACTTTAGAATGGTTCATTTTGCAGCGTTTCATTCTCGATACTGTTCAATATAAAATGCAAAACTTAAATTAAAATTATATTTTTATTTCAAATCTTATATATTTTTAACAGAAAGATGTTTTCATTCACTTATTATAAACTTATATGACTTCGAATTAAATTATTACGAATTTTTAACTAATCATTCATATTTTGACATGAAATATTACCATATTTTATTTTACATTATTTGAAATGAAAATCTGATAAACTGCCGTAATGTCTTCGGTTTATTGAACTAAATTATGTGAACTTTGACTCACAAATATTCTTTCTGAAGAGATTACAAATATTTTTAAACTCTGAAAAACAGAAAAAAAGACTTCCGAAAATTTCTCAGATATTTTTTCATTTCTTCTTTTAATTTTTCTCGAAAATCTTAAATTATATTTATATCAACTTGAAAATAAATAAACTCAATAAATATACAGTAATTCGAAATTTTTACACTGTCGATATAAAAATTATATTTCAGCTGAAAGTATAATTTTCTTTCATTTTTTTTCGACTGAAAAAATGTTTTGGTTGATAATTCAAAACATTTTTTAAATTCGTCTTTCTGGTCTAAAAATGTGTCCCTTTTGGTAGAAATTTTATTATTTTGTTGTTAAAAATACAAGATTACGGTTGAAATATAATCTGTTTTGCATGAATATTCAACTTTCCTTGATTTAAAATTAAAATCTTCTTTAGCTCAAATATCAACCTATTATATTTTTCGTTGAGAATTAATTTCTGTTTTGTGAAAAATTGACTATTTAAAAAAAAAAATTAAACTACTTTTTGAAAAATTCACTTTTTTGGTCGAAGAATCACTATTCCAGTTCAAAATTCATCACTTTGGTTGGAAATGTAACTTTTTTCTAATGATTCACCCATTTTATTAAAAATTCTTATTTTTTCGATGACTTTTGAAAGATTTCAAAAGAATTAAAACTTTTTAAAGATTCTTTAGAAAATTTTAAACGATTTTTTTAAAAATTAAATTGAATAGAATATTTAAAAAAATTTCGAAACATGTTTAAAATTTTTTTCAATTCTCAAAACATAATCTGGAAGGTTTTTATGTAATTTGTTTAGTTTTGAAAGATTTAAAAAAAAACTTTTTAAAAACCTCGGATCATTTGAAAAAATATATAGAAGTTTTGAGAGTATTTCAAAAATGATATAAAATTTGAAAATATTTCGAAAAAGTGAAAACAATACATAGATTTTTGCAGATTTAAAAAAAATGCAGACGCTTATTATGAATTTTGAAGGGATTCAAGAGAACTGAAATTTTTTTAAGATTCCTAAAAAAATATAAAATAATTTTTTTTAAGAATTAATTTTATGAGAATATTTAAAAAGATCTGAAAACATTATTTCAATTCTTTAAAAAAATATCTATAAGATTTTGAGGCAATTTTTGTTCATGTTGAAGGATTTTTCAAAATTTTTAGGAAAAATTCGAACCGTTTTAAAAGATGTTTAGAATTTTCGAAGAAAAATTTGGAAACGTCATGTTTTTAGAGGTGATGTGACCTACTTTCATATAGTTTATACAGTTTTCATAAAAAAAAAACGAATTAAAGGTTAACAAATTATTTTGCTTACAAATAGTACTTCTTATTTATTGATGAATACTCTTTAAATTTTATGAGTCAAAACAAAAAATTTCAAAATTTTATCAGACTTAAAATACGAAAATATTGAATTTCATCACAACTAGAAATTAGTACAAATCTAATATAAATGCAAAAGAATATAACGTAAATTAAAAACATATTCAAGAGAAGGCAACAATATTTTTTAAATACAAAAAATTATATTAAATTAAAAGTCTTTCATCAAAATATTTAATAACTATATTTTCAATAAGTAAACGATATTGATTAAAAAACAATTTTTTAATTTTGTTTAAATAAAAAAATTTCCTAGTATCGGGAATTCGACAATGTCGGATAATTTGTAATTTTGGAAATTTTCTATTTCGAATATTTTTTTTTTCTGGAACTTCGCAGTGCCGGAATTTTATTTTTCCGGATTTTCAAGTCCTCCCATAAAATTAATGAATAATTAATAAAATAAAAAATATTCCTGAAAAAGAAAATATACAAAATATAAAATTCACGAAGTTAAAAAATTGCCGACAATTTAAAATTCTACAATAATGAAATACCTGAAAGTTTATGATATTACCAAATTTGAAAATTCCCGATAAAAGAAAATTCCGTAAATAAAATTGCCGACGGCAAATTATTAAATTCCCGAATCTTAACTTAAAAAAAAAATTATTCATAAGTTGGGGAATCATGACGAAATTATCATGATATAAAGCCCTGGCAAAGCTAACGTTAGATAAATAAACATCTGTTTTTCTGAAATCATTAAAATTTTAATAAAAACATTAAAAGTTTAATAACAAAGAATGCTTTAAATGGTATAGTTGATTCAAAATATATAAATTTAAATCAATATAGGTTTCCTCTATATAATCCCGCTTGAATTTTCCTTCTATGTCTGGTGTTTTTGAAACACAGCATTTGTCTCCTTTAAATTAAAGAAACGATTTGTTCGATACTATTTGTTTAATTTAAAATAGTATATTTTTTGATTGAAATAAAGTACTGGCTAAAATTTGAGAAATAATTTACTAATCGCATTATTTTAATCCAAGAAAGGTATTTCTCTCAATGAAGTAACAATTTTTAAATTTACTATCTGTAAATCTTAGTAAAATTTCACTATTTACTAGTGAAATTCTGCTAATTGAATAAGAGAAAACCGAGCTACTAAATATGAGTAGAAAATGACAAATTCGATTTGTCGAAATACTTAAATTCTACAATTCCCTAGTGGAAAAATACCACAAATTTCATAGTGAAAATATAGTATATTATTTACGGCTGTACATAATAATTAAAATGAGGTTATTAAAATAAAAAATGTGGCAAACAGGATAGTTTGATAAAAAGAACATAATTGTGTCAAATTTTCAGCCTCATTGAAATAGGAATGAGGCAATATTGAGAAATTTGTCAATTGAGTAAGTCGCATGATCCTGAATCGCACTACGTGGTCTCCACCAACACAGCATATTTACAAGTTCCGTCTTCGAAATGGAAAACATTGATTATTTGCACAATTAATCTATTCCACCTGACATTATTTACTGTAACTGACATCATCAATCGCGAAAGTTTTTCGATATGAGTGAAAAAATAATTTTTATTATAAAATAAAAATTTCGAATGAATATTTATTTGCCTAGATTTTTTGAGTACTGAAAGTCAAGCTAAAATAATATTGTGAGATCGGAGAACAAGGAATGAGCATTATCAGTTTCTTTTTCAAATTATATAGATATAATCTTCCTGATATTCTGGATAATATTCAAACAGATTTTTGAAGATTTCAGATGTGCTGAAAAAGAATCTAGAAAATTTGGAAGAAAACTTTTTTATCTTACAGGATTTTACCATATTTTGTGAAAAATTCGAGTTAATTTCAAAGATATTTTGAACTTTTAGAAGATCCCAAGAAATTCAAAAATATTTTATAAATTTTCGGAAGTCCTTTAAAGTTTAAAAATATTTTTAATCTTTTCAAAAAAGCAGAAACTCCTGAATATCTTTCAAACTCACTCGAATGATCTCTAGAATTTGAAATAACCTTTCAAAATTAAAAAAAATCTGCCCGCTTCGCGGGCACATTCTCATGGCGCGCTTCGCGCGCGGCTCGCTTCGCTCGCTGGTTTGAGCGCGCCTAGGGCGCGCGACTGTTGGATCTCGCGCTTCGCGCTCGATCATATATTTATCTCGCGCTTCGCGCTCGATTATGTATTCACCTCGCGCTACGCGCTCGGGCGTATTTGCATCGCGCTTTACGCTAGGCTCCTCTAGATTTTTGAACTTCGTGTTCGACTTCGATGAAAAGAAAAAGTTTGTTTGCAAATA
>CAKNYM010049813.1:140806-159117 GCA_932195095.1 Andricus curvator
TTTCGGGAATTTTCATCTTCGAATATTTTCTTTCTCGAGATTTTTCAGTCGTCCCATTTTTTTATACGTTTGAAATCTTTTCAACTTCTCTTTAAAATTTAATTTTTCAAACCGAAAAATTATTTTAAAATTTTTCAGGTGTCTTCAAGAAAATATTTTTATTATCTTGAAACCTTTCAAAATCTGTGAAAATCTTCAAAATTTTATTTCTATATCTTCAAAAATCTACATATTGTTAAAAGATTGCCTAAAAATCTTGGAGAAACTTTTCAAGAATTTTGAAAATCTTTTGAAATCTTTAAAAATCTTTTTAAATATTCTTTCCAAATAAATTTTTTTAAGTAAAAGTCATTTTGAGTTTTCCTATGAATCTTAAAAAAATTTGTTTATCCTCTTGATACCTTTCAAAATACTTGAAGAGCTTCAAAATTTTTGGACGACTAAAAGATTCCGAAAAATGAAATTTCCGATAATGCAAGAATCCCAAAAAAGAAAATATTCGAAATAGAAAATTGCCGAAAGTATAAAATTGCCGAAATATAAAAATTCAGAATGAGAAAATATCCGAATAATAGAAATCCTGAACAAATTATAATATTACCAAATTTGAAAATTCCCGAATAATAAGATTCCCGTCATTTTAAAGATTCTATTATTAGCTGAAAGTTCTTCTAAGTCAGGATTCGACACTGTGCAAAGGTGTCCAAGAAAGTTTGCTCACCTGTACAATTAAACTGTATTGACGTAAAAGTTTGTGAAATTTTCTTCGTCGTACTAATGTTATAAAATGATATGAGTTTTCTAAGTTAAAAGTAGTATTAATGATACACGTGTCTCAAAACAAGCACGTACCTCATTCATGCATATTATATTTTTTATATGATGATAATGAAGGATGTGTAATGTATACAGAATAAGATAAATATTATTGGTATAATTCACAATTTTTTATAAATTTGAATTAGTTACTTTAGAACAAAAATTTTCCTTGACAATTATAACTTTTTCTTTTGGACATTTTGAAATGTCCTTGTCCCAAATCAAAATTTCCTCGCATTTTAAAATTGCTTCTTTTCTTTCAAATAAAAATTTGCCTAAATTTGAAACTTTTCTCTTCCAAATTTTAGAACTAGTGATTTCGAAAATGAACTCAAGTGTGACTAGGGCACACGGAATTTTCTAGGAGAATTATACATTTGAGTTCGGACAGGGAATAAATAAATAAAATATGAAAAAGTTTCCGTAAAGAATTATACTTTTGTCTAGCAACAGGTAGTTTTTGAGATGGAACGGGGAATTTTTGAAAATAATTTTAATTATGATTTAGATGAAGTGAATTTTAAAAAATCCCTGTTGAAATCATGAATTCAATTTTGCTTTCATTCAGTTCAATTCGTTTAGAAAATTCGCTGTTCCGTATAAGAATTGTAGTTTTTATTTCCAGAATGAAAATTGATTAAACAATTGAAAAAATCTGAGACAAAAAATATTATTACTGTTATTGAACCCAGGAAACACAGGAAAATACTATTTTTTCATGCATAACAATTGTTGAAAGAATTCAAATATAGTTGGAAGATACTTGAAACTTGATACTTAAAAAGTTGACGAGCCTAAATTGAAAATTTCAATCGAATTTGAAAAGATGCAAAAATGTTATTGGAACCTAAAAAAAATTATATTGCTTGTGTAAGATGACTTCTGCAAACATTTCGTGGTGTTACGGAATTTCTGTTTATTCTTCTTCGCTCATTTGTATCATGAAAGGCGACAAACAATTTCGTAACTTATATAAATTTTCAGAAGATAAGAATTGAATCTTTTTATGTAATCATGCTTCAATTGTATCCAAAGAGAATTTTGATATTTATTAATTATATTCAATAAATATTTTTTTAATTCATCCTAAAAGGTGAAGGAATATCCACGACCTTTCTTCGAGTCATCGGAACAGTTATTTTTCTTAATGTGATTTTTTTTTAACCTGCGGTGGGGGCGGATTATGAAACTTTTTCACTTTTACTTTGATTTTCATTTCTCCTTTTTTGTGAATTTTAATCGTCACAACAGTTTAACAGTTCCTCTTCTACCAAATAGTTGAATCTTTAAATGAAAAAATATGAATTTTCGAGGAAAAATTTAATTTCCAACCAAATATATAAATCTTCTATCAAAAAGTATAATTTTCTACCAGAAAAGACAAATTTTCAACAAAATAGTTACATTTTTAACCAAAGAGATGAAGTTTCAACTAAAATGATGAACATTTAAGCAAAGAAGTCTTTTTTCAACGTAATAATTTAACTTTTAACCAATAAGTTGAATGTTGAACCAAAAAATATGAATTCTCAACAAAAAATATAATTTCAACACAAATCCAACATCAAACAGAAAATCAAAATATAATTGTTGATGTTATGACTAAAAAATATTTTAATTTTACATCAAAAAGTGTTGAGTTTACCCAAAACGACAAATTTTAACAAAATAGAATCCTTAAAACAAAAACAATTTTAATTTTGAAACATATTAATTTTGAACCAAATCATCTAATTTCCTACTTACAAAGATGCATTTTCAACCAAATGGTTGAATTTAAAATTTGTCAGTAAAGAAGATTAATTCTCTACCGAAAAAACGCATTTTCAACTAAAATGATGAACCTTCAACAACAACAAAAATTAATTTTTAACCAAATAGTTGAATTTTTAACAAAGAATAGAAAAGTGAAATTTTTAGTTTAGAAAAAAATTAGAGTTTAACGGCAAACAAAAAATTGAATTTTGAACAAATTACTGAAATTTCCAAGAAAAATAAAAAATGAATTTGAAACCAAAAAGAAGAAGTTTTAACTAATGACATTACTACTTTTCTACAAAAAAAGACTAACAAAATACATCAATTTTTGAAAAACAAGGTGGATTTTTAACAAAAATCGAATAGTTAAATTTTCAGTTGAAAAATCTATTTTCCGAATTTTCCGAATTGAATTTCCGACGGAAAAAATGAATTTTCAACAACAAAAAAATGAATTTTTCACCAAGATTCTACCTCAAAAGACGAATTTTAAGCAAAGCACATGAATCTCTGACCAAATAGTTGAATTTGCAACCATATAGTAGGATTTACAACTAAAAAAGATGAATTTTTCACCAAACATGAAACACTTAAATTTTCTGGTAAAAAAAAAATAATTTGAAGAAAAAAAAATAATTCTTAACAAAATAGTTCAGTTTTCCGCAAAAAAAAAAGATTTGAACTAAAATGATGAATTATTATTATTTAATTATTTAACAAAATTAATTTTCAACGAAGCAGTTCTGCTTTCAACCGAGTAGTTGAATTTTCAACAAAAAAATATGAATTCTCAACGAGAAATGTGATTTCAATCAAGTGAATGCTATAACTCCGTTAATTTTTTTTCATCGAAAAAAGTCATTAGGATAAATTGTTCGGCTTTCTAACCACAACGAATAGCTGTACATAAAATTTTTAAATCTTCAAAAAACTGGTCTCAAAAATTTTGGAAATGCTCTAACTTTTTAGATTTTGATCCAAAATGGCTGGTTAACGAACTCATCCTTTCTTTTGCCTAGGACTTCTAGGACTTCCTGTTCGTAAAAACTGCAATTGATTTATCTTTTTTAAGCCTTCATGGCATGAATGATTTCCACTAATGTAAATTTGACTATTTGAGCATTCAGTAAATATTCACAGTGTATTATGCGGGAGATCTAGACTAATTTGGAAAGAAATGTACATTCTTTCTAATGTATTACTGAATGATATAATATGACAAATAAAATTTGTTTATTATTTGTTTAGTTAGTTTTATGAAAAAAACTGCAGTAGACGTAGTGGAGGCAACAGGAGAAATTTTTGAACAGCTGGAGATTGGAAGGAAGGTCAATTTAACTAATTCAATTGTTCTGAATCGTTTATTGATTTCAATACAAGTTGTACAGTTGTACAGTTATACAGTTGAACATTTGTACAGTTGTATTTCATATCTTATTGGTCTTTTTACTTTCGGCGATATTCAGAATTTAGATCATTCGGGCTTTGTCTGAATCTTCTGCCACCTTACGGCATTCGGTTGCAGATTTAGCGCATGTTTTAGCTATGTCTGCAATGCATGTCTTAAACTGAGCCAGAAATAATTTTTCTTCTTTTTTGTATTCCTCAACTAGTTTTTTACAGCAGTTTTCAGCAGTCTTGAAACAAAAACAAATAATAATTTTGTTATAGATACATTAAACTTTCCTGTATAAATCAAGCCAATTACTGATCTTTTAAATTTTGTTTCTATGCTCGACATTGCTAAACATTTGAGAATTTTGTTCTCATGCACTAGAATATTAAAAATCTTATTGAGGATATATCAAATATGGATGAAAATATTCTAGAATCAAAAATATTTATCAATTTATTATGAACTTTTCTAACTCAATGAGGTTGAGTTTCATCAATCCAGATAACAAAAATAACTATTGATATTTAGCTATTTTTATTTAATTTGTTGCAGCAATCCAATATTCTCAAAAGACTTCAACAACGACAGATCCAATCAACAAATATATAAAAAACTGAAATGGAAAAGAGCACATATAGTGTTTATGATAGATAATAAGCAATATTTTCCAAGTACCTGAATATCTTTAGTATTTTTGGCTTTATGATAACACTTTTGACATTTATCCTTTTTAGTTTCCAAATGGCGGTAGAATTCATTAAAAAAATCAGTTTCCGCACATTTGTAATATACTTGGTCCGACGTTATTTCTTTACTCTTCACAGTGTCAACTACAGCCTACAGGAAGAAGAACAAAACTGTAACATATTTTTTTAAACTTCTCTAATTTAATAAATATCTATAGATATAAAATTTTTAATTCCTATAGGAATTACAAATTTTTGTTGTCTACTGACCGAAGTATTATTGTATGTCTGATACTCGGCATCATCTATTTGACCTAAGGATCTGTTCATTGATGCAAAAATATCGTCGGCTAAGTTCGCTGCAAAGACTATCTGTAAAGACAAAAAGTATTGATAAAATTGTACAACAACATTATATTTTAACTTTCACTGTTCAATTTTTAATACATCTGATGGATACCTGAGTGGTTATAGAAAACCAAGATAGGAGCTCCACACTAATCTCACAAAAATCAAAAGTTAATCTCATCGTCTCTTTCCTTCAACTTACATAAAATGCATTCGTATGATTTTACATATTTTTAAAATATTTCAATCTGAGTCATATTAGTTTTGCAGTGCTTTACAAAGAAAGGGATAGAGTATTTCGAAAATATAAAAATAATTGGAAATTAAATTTCTCTTCAAGGGCTATCTATAAATTACGTAACAGCTTTCAGGAGGGAGGAGGTTTGAGATAATAATGGGGGAAGGTGGGTAAAGCGTAATATTTTCAACAAATGAACCTTATAGGATATCCAATACCCACGTATCAAAAATTATAGTATATAACGTTAATCTTAGTAATTTTACAATGAAAGATTGTAATAAGGTTATAGAGACTTCATATCGATATAATTGGATCAATATTTCGATTTTTTTGTTGATAATTTTTCAAAAAGAAAAGTATTAAAAAAAACGAAGTTCTTTCATATTTTTTTAAATTACGCATTTAACGGAATTGTGTTAGATTTACGAGGGTTCCAGTAATTTCAAAGGATCTTAAAGGCTCTTAAAAAGGCATTTTAATCAATTTGCCAGGATCTCAAAAAATGTCACAGAACTTCAAATATTTCAAGGTATATCATCAGACTTTATGAAACTTCACGGGATTTCAATAGATTTTATAATGTTTTGATAAAATGTCAAATATTTTAATGAATTTTTAGGAACTCTAAAAAATTTCAAGGGATTTCAAATGAATAGACATGTTTTAAATGATTCCAAGGATGTTTCTAGAGATAGTGAAAACATCAAGGAATTTCACGGAAAATCATTAAATATCATTTAATTTGTATTTGTATTTATTCATGAAAAGTTCCTAGGGCTAAATAGCCCTATAAGGAACAGGTGATACATATGACAATTAAAATGTGACGGCGATCGATTTGACAATTGAAATCAAAAATAGATATTAACAAAGGTTAAGAACTAAACTATAATACAAAAAATTGGATCCGGGATGTCAACAGAAGGTTACTATAAATATACATACGCAAATATACATACTTAAAAGTAAATACGCATTCATACACATACTAATATATATTTTAATTATGAATTTAAGTGTTACCAATGTGTGATTTCGAGGGTGGGATTTGATGTGTTTGAATAAGTGACTAAAAAGCAGTTTGCTAAAATGAAATTGTGAAGGTGCATTTCTAATGGTTATAGGTAGTTTGTTCCAAAGGCGAGCACCACGAATAACAAAGGACCTTTGCATTTTACACGTACGGTGTGGCTGAATTTTTAATACTGTTTTCCTTTCACGGAGTTTGGAATGTGTTGGTTGATCTTTGTCAGTGAAATGGAAGAGGTTGAGAAGATAGTGCGGAGCTCCATTACTGAATAGGCTATAAAGTAAATTACCCATAAAAAATTGTCTTCTTTTGGCGACGTTAAGGAGTCCTGCTCTTTCTCTATACTGAGTAATATGTTCCCTTTTGGGGATGTTATAGATGAACCTAATGCAAGCATTAAGCGTACGTTCAAGCTTGGCATTTAGCTCGTCAGTAATATCGTCATATACCACACAGCCGTAGTCAAAGAAAGGAAGGATCAGGCTTTTGACTAGGAGGATACGCGTTGAAGTAGGAAGTGATTCCTTATTCCTGTTAAGCTGTTGGAGGACTCTAAAGGTTTTCCTTGAGATATCCGCAACGTGTTCATTCCATGTAAGAGAGCGATTAAGAATATAGCCCAGATCTTTCACAGAATCCACAAAGGGGATGATACGCCCATCGATCAAGAGAGGAGGCAAGGTTGCAATTGTTGCAAGTGAAGGAGAGGCAGAGGGTCCTATGATTATAGCCTTAGTTTTAGCAGGGTTAAGAGTGAGACCGTTTGTCAAGGCCCACTGCATCACCAAATCAATATCCTCCTGTACCCTTTGAAGTAAGCTCTTAAGAGTGGCAATAGGCCCGGAGAGGTAAAGCTTGAAATCATCAGCATATTTGTGATAGTTGCAGTGTCGAAGTTCACTACCAAGTTCAGATGTATAAATATTAAATAGAGTAGGTGCAAGCGTGGAACCTTGAGGGACACCACTCTTAACCTCCCCACAGTCAGAAAGCTCGCCATTGCTAATTTGTACTCTTTCAGAACGATTACTAAGATAGGATTCAAACCATTTCACAGCCATATTTGAGAGGTGAAGTGATTTGAGCCTAGACAATAGTAAATTATGATTAACTGTATCAAACGCCTTAGAAAAGTCAAAAAGGACAACAACCGTTATTTCCCTTCTATCGATTGCCAGTTTAAGATCAGAAGTTACTTTAAGTGTAGCTGTAAGAGTACTATGCCTAGCACGAAACCCAGATTGCATTGGGTCCATTAAATTGTTAGTTTCAATATGTACTGTAAGTTGCTGATGGACAATGCGTTCGAAAGGTTTAGACAAGGCACAGAGGATGGGTCTTTAAATTAAAAAAATTGTTTCTTTGACTTCGCTTTCTTAATTCAAAAAGAAAGTTCCTTTAAAAAAATCAACATTTTATTAAATACTGACGTTTTTCCTTCTTTGAATTAAAGAAATAATTTTTTTCGATACTATTTGTTTAATTTAAAATAATATACTTTTTGACGAAAATAAAGCACTGGCTAAAATTTCAGAAAAAATTTACTGAACTCATTATTTCAAGCCAAGAATTTTTTTTTCGTTCAATCAAGTAACATTTTTTTAATTTACTCTCTATTAATCTAAATCAGTGAAATTCTACTGAGAAAAACTGCGCGACTTAATATTAGTAAAAAATGAATCAAGTAACATTTTTTTTCATTTACTCTCTATAAATCTAAATCAGTGTATGTATGTATATTTAATCTCTCCCTTTTACGGGTTTGAGGGCCTCCGCTCCCTGTACATATATTTACATTTCATCCTTAACCTAACTTAACCGCTGCTTATATTCTAATGTTTCGCCTTACTCAAAATAACAATAATATTATAACCCATTGGTTCTTAAACTTCTAAAAATGAGCGATCTTCCAGGGCTTCCGTTTTCTCTTACCATCAAATACATTTTCACCGATTTAAAATTAAAAATTTTTGTTAGTTACTTTCCTTTAGACAGGATTACCCGTTTGGCTCTGCCCTGCTCCCTTGCTTTCTCTTACTTCTTCCAGTTTTTTCATCCACGTCACTCCCTGTCCATTACCATCCAAAATCCATCTTAAACACTCATCCACACTCAACTGTCCATCTTCCTCTCCTGTACACCTCTCTAACACATGTGCCCATGATTCCATTTCGTATCCACATACTCTGCACAGATTGTCCTCTTCATCCATCCAGTATCTACAGGATCTCACTCCTTCTCCCATTCTAAACCGTACCACTCTATTCCATTTGTCTTCCTTTTTAATTTTTTGCAAATATTCTGGTTCCGCTAACCCTTTGACCATCATATACCATCTATTGTAGATCGAATCCATAATGTTTATCCATCTCTCTTCTCCTTGTTTTACTAATAGCTCTAACTCTATGTTCTCCCACTCCAGTACCCCTTCTTGTATATCACAAGCCCTTCTCTTTTTTTTCCTTTCTTCCTCCCATTTCAAATTTCCCAAATTGCCTCTCGTCTTCTTGTTCCGAACTTCGTCCAAGCACACTTGTGCTATTCTGCTCCCTTCTCCCCTTTTCAGCTTCTCTTCAAACTTCCAGGCTCTCTTAATTTGTCTAGTTACCATTTTTTCCCTTCCTATTTCTTCCCTTAACATGTATCCTGGGCAACTCCAACTAACCCCATTACCCATCTCCGAAATCTCTCATGCATGCTTTCCACTTTCCTATGTTCCTTCCATCCCCAGACCTCCACTCCATAACGCAACACCGCCCAAACCAAGGCATCAAACAGCCAAACCCTCATTCTGCAATCGTCATTGAACCTTCTCCTTCCTATACCCCATACTTGGCCCATTACTTTACTCGCGCACTCGATTCTTTTCCTCACCTGCACCTCGTTTCCCCCTCCTGCCTCATACCGAAAAACCTAAATAACAGAATTCCTGCACACTTTCCAGTGTTTGTCCGTTCATCTTCCAAACGTAACCTATTTTGGTATTTCTATTTCTGAAGCACATCACCTTGGTCTTCCCTACGTTCACCGTCAGTTCTTTTGTTCCCACATACTCTTCGAAAATTCTTATCATTAGGTTCATCCCCATCTCATCGTCTGCTAATAGAACTACGTCGTCCGCGCATGCTAGAGAATATAGTTTGCTATTACCCAAAATCGTCCCCCCTTTCCCTTTCTCCTTTAGCTTCTCCTCTAAGTCTGCCAGCAGCATATTAAATAGTAGCGGACTCAACGGGCACCCCTGCCTTAAACCTCTTCCTGTCCAGAAAACCTCCCCCTTTTTCCCCCCTATCTTCACCCTAATCCTGGTTTCAGTAAAAATTTCCTTTATCCTCTCCACCAACCCTTCCTCTATTCCCCTCTCTTTCATGGCCTGCCATAGCACTTTTCTATTCACTGAGTCAAAAGCTGCTTTAAAATCTACGAACAAGGCGACTAATTTCCCTCTTTTTCTCCCTAAGTTTCTGTCAACCAAGTAGTTGAGTACGTAAATGTTATCTATTGTCCCCATCCCTTTTCTAAATCCCGTCTGATTGTGTGGAATACTTTGTTTCTCTTCTATCTGATTCTCTAACCTTTTTCTTAGAATTTCTGCGTATATTTTATAACCCACTGGCATGAGAGTGATCCCTCTGTACTCTTCTGCCTTCTTACCCTCCCCTTTCTTGACAAGTGGTACCACCAGCCCTGTCATCCACTCCTGCGGCCACCCTTCTCCTTTCCAGACCTTGTTGCAGATCTTCCACATCCCTTCTCTAATCCCTTCTCCTCCATACTTTATTGCTTCGTTCTCCATACCATCCTCTCCTGTAGCCTTGTTTCTTTTCAGTCTATCTATCGCCTGATCAAATTCTTCTCTTGTTATTTCGTTCCCTTCCTCCATTTCTCCCTGGACTATCCTTCTATTTTCCCCTTTCATCCTATTTTGTTCTCCCCCTAACAGACCCTTAAAATAATTCGTCCACTCGCCCATTTATATTCCTTCATTCACGCCCTTCCTTCCTCCTTTTTCCCTATTTATCACATTCCAGACCTTACCTTCTTTGATGGCTTTTTCTACTTCTTCCTTGTATTTCTCCTTTCCCTTTTGCTTTTTCCTTTCCAGCATCCTTTCATGTTATCTTTTTCTCCTCTTGTACTCCGCCTTCTCTATTTTTTCCTTTCCTCCATTTTCTTACACACTCTTTCATTCTGTCTTTACTCTCCCTGCATTCCTCGTCCCACCAGCCTCTCTTTCCCTCTTCTCTTCCTTCTTTTGTACCTACCTCATCCCTTACCTTCTCAATCGACCGACAGAACCGACAGAAAAATGGTTTGTAAAATATTGTAGACTAAAAGTTCTTCACAATGGAAAATGTCCAATGTTTTGGCTTCAAATTTGGAAAAACACCTCTAAAATACTAGAAAAAAAGTTGTAGGCATAATAGTCTCCAAATTTTCGAAATTACTAAGTTCTTAAATTAAACATTGACTTTATTAATTATACTGGTTTTAAGTTGTAAATGTTTGACATTACACCTTCATTTCAAATCAGTCGAAATTAAATAAAATCAAATTCTGAAATTTAAGAAACATAATAATTAAAAATGTTTTTCTAGTCTTTGGTATTTCACAACTTGTTTCAATTACTGTAATAAAAATAGTGTAATAAGTGTAATTTCTAAAAGCACAAAATTTTGAATCGGAATAATTTAAAATCGGAAGATTCAAAATTATGATATTGTTGACTAAAAGTAAATTAAAAAAAAAAAAATTATTTCTGAATATTTCTAAGCAGCAGTACTCATGAAAGAGAACATTTTAATTGTAAATTACATATTAAAATTGGAAAATCATTCTCTTCTCAACATTTTGCTACCTCGCCGGTAGCGGTAACCACAAAATTACCAGTACTGAAAATGAAATACAGGACTCCCAGAAAAAAAAAATTGTTTTGAGAATATTTTTGAAGTTTTGAAAAGATTAGAAACTAACTTAAATCTTAAGAATTTGTCAAGCTTTTAAGGGAATAAAAAATTTCTCAAGATTCTTTTTGATTGTAATTAAAAAATTTCGAATTGAATCGGTTAAAGATTGAATATTTTAGACCAGCAAATTTGAATAGGATTTGAAATTGAATAAGAGCGTTTGATTGTGAATCTATTATTGGAAATTATTTAAAAATTGATTATAGTTCATGAAGTTTTAATTTCGAACAGATTCGGAATCGTCTTAAGAAATCACTTATTTTTCGAATTTTAACACTCGAGCAACAATTCAGGTTTAAAAAATTTGTGAAATTCCTAGAAAAAAAATAAATTCTCTGTCATTTCTTGGTTTTCCCATTCAAAAAAAAAAATTCTCGATCATTTCCCGGCTTCACGCGCCAGCGACCACCCGTAAATAAAAATTAAATCCCACATTATTAGACAATATTAAGGAAAAAATCATTTTCAAAACATATAATAGTTTTTAATACAAATTGTTCAAACTATTAATAATTGAAACGAAACATTCGAAATGGAATAACGTCTGATTTAAGATTCGTGAATTAATTGAAACTTTTGAAGAATTTTAAATAAATTAGAATTCGAAACACGCTTAAATGTGTACACCATGCTAAATTTGAAATATGAATAAATAAACAATTGAAGGTTCTATGTCTACAATTTTTCAAATAAGAAATTTTGTAGTTTCAAATTTACTTTAGAATTTTTTATTTTCTTCTTTTAATTTTTCTCGAAAATCTTAAATTATATTTATATAAACTTGAAAATAAATAAACTCAAAAAGTATACAGTAATTCGAAATTTTTACATTGTCGATATAAAAATTATATTTCAGCTGAAAGTATAATTTTTTTTCGACTGAAAAAATGTTTTGGTTGATAATTCAAAATTTTTTTTAGATTCGTCTTTCTGGTTTAAAAATTTATCCCTTATGGTAATAATTTCATTATTTTGTTGTTAAAAATACAAGATTTCGGTTGAAATATAATCTGTTTTGAATGAATATTCAACTTTCCTTGATTTGAAATTAAAATCTTCTTTAGCTCAAATATCCACCTATTATATTTTTCGAGAATTAATTTCTGTTTTGTGAAAAATTGACTATTTAAAAAAAAATTAAACTACTTTTTGGAAAATTCACTTTTTTGTTCGAAGATTCATCATTCCAGTTCAAAATTCATCACTTTGGTTGGAAATGTAACTTTTTTCTAATGATTCACCCATTTTATTAAAAATTCTTATTTTTCGATGACTTTTGAAAGATTTCAAAAGAATTACAACTTTTTAAAGATTCTTTAGAAAATTTGAAATGATTATTTTTTTAATTAATTTGAATAGAATATTTAAAGAGGTTTCGAAACAAGTTAAAATTTTTTTTTAATTTTCAAAACATAATCTAGAAGGTTTTTATGTAATTTTTTCAGTTTTCAAAAATTGTTAAAAAAGTTTTAAAAAACGCCGATCATTTCGAAAAATATATAGAAGTTTTGAGAATATTTCAAAAATGATTTAAAATTTGAAAATATTTCGAAAAAGTGAAAACAATATATAGATTTTTGCAGATTTAAAAAAAAATGCAGACGCTTATTATGAATTTTGAAGGGATTCAAGAGAACTGAAAATTTTTTTAAGATTCCTAAAAAAATATCAAATGATTTTTTTGAAGAATTAATTTTATGAGAATATTTGAAAAGATTTCAAAACATTATTTGAATTCTTTAAAAAAATATCTATACGATTTTGAGGCAATTTTTGTTCATGCTGAAGGATTTTTCAAAATTTTAAGGAAAAATGCGAACCGTTTTAAAAGATGTTCAGAATTTTCGAAAAAAAAATTGGAAAAGTCATGTTTTTGAAAATGATGTGACCTACTTTCATATAGTTCATATAGTTTTGATTAAAAAAAAACGAATTAAAGGTTGAAAAATTATTTTGCTTGCAAATAGTACTTCTTATTTATTGATGAATACGCTCTAAATTTTATGAATCAAAAAAAATTTCAAAATATGATCAGACTTAAAATACGAAAATGTGGAATTTCATCACAAGTAGAAACAGTTTATAATATTACCGAATTCGAAAATTCTCAAATAATAACATTTCCGAAGAAAATACCCGAATTATAAAATATTCAACTCTGTCAAATTCCGGACACTATAAAATTCTCAAATTATAAAAATTTCCAAATTTGAACAATTAAAAAAAGTATTTTTTTAACAAATATTATTTATTTATTAAAAATACAATAATAAAATATTTTTATCAAAGAATATATTTTCTTAACTTTTTAATGTCTTTAAAATTATTGTTTGAATTTAAAATAACAATAATTGAACAAAAGCATTTATCGATGAAAAATTTTGTTTAAAACTCTGCATAGTGTTTTTCAAATTATTGTTCTCGTAACTTAACTTGGTATAATTTATGAAAAATTCGAGTCAGCTTCAAAGATATTCAGGACTTTTAGAAATTGGCAAGAAATTTGAGAATTCTTTTTGAAATGTCTTTTTGACATTAGGAAATATTCGATGATATAAAATTGCCAACACAGAAAAATTCCCTGTTAATGAAATTCCCCAATCGAAACAACTGAAAAATTTTTAATGATAAAATAATAAAGGGAAGAGAATACTTTTATTTGGTGACCATATTTTTTATTGATTTATTAGTTAAACCATTTTTGTATTCCGTGTATTCGAGAATTTTCATATTCGGTAATTTTTCAAACTGTCAAGAATTTCCCAATGTAAGATTTTTATAATTTCGGGAATTTTCTATTTCGGATACTTTCTTTTTCATAATTCTTCACACGTCCCATTTTTTATATCTTTAAAATCATTTGGAATCTTTTGAACTTCTCTTTAAAATTTAATCTTTGAAAATGAAAAAACATCAAAAAAATTTCCAGGTGTCTTTAAGATAATTTCTTCATTATCTTGAAATTTTTCAAAATCTTTAAAGAGCTATAAAGTTTTGTTTTAGTGTCCCATTTTTATTATATCTTTCGAAATCTTTTAAAATCTTTTTGACATAATCTTTAAAATTAAATTTTTCAAAATGAAAATTTGTAAAAAAAATTTTCAGGTATCTTTGAGAAAATGTATTATATTGAAACCTTTCAAAATCTTTAAAAAGCTTTAAAACTTTATTTTAATATCTTCAAAAATCCACATATTTTTAAATCTTGTTAAGTCTCCTTCAAATCTTGGAGATTTCTTTTCAACAATTTTGAAAATCATTTGAAATTGTTCTTTTTTGGAAATCTTTTTTTTTTTAGAAATATTTTTTGAAAATCTTTTTAAATATTCGCTTGAAATAAATTTTTCAAAATAAAGGTCATTCCAATTTTACCTAGAAATCTTAAGAAAATGTATTTATCCTCTTGAAGCCTTTTAAAGTTCATAAAAATCTTCTAATTTTTTGAACAAGCTCTGCAAAAATCAACGAAAATTTAAAAAAAAATTGTCTTAGAATCTTTCAGATTCCTTTTTTGACAATTTTGAGACTCTTTTGAAATGTTTTGAAATCTTTTCAAACATTCACTTTAAAATCATTTAAAATTTGCCCAGAAATTTAACAACATTTTTATTATTATTTTTCAACCTTTCAAAATACTTAAAAAGCTTCAAACCCTTGAAACAACTGACAGATCGCGAAAAATAAAATTCCCGAGACTGTGAAATTCCAGAAAAATAAAATATTCGAAATAGAAAATTCCCCAGATTATAAAATTTCGCGAAATATACAACTCCCGAATAAGAAAATATTCGAATAACAGAAATCCCGCACAGACTATGATATAACCGAATTTAAACATTCCCGAATAATAAAATTGCCGAATCGTGAAATATCCGACTCGGTAAAATTTCCGACTCTAGAAAATTCCAAAATTCAAACAATTAAAAAATTTGTTTTGAAATATATATGATTTATTTATTAAAAATACAATAGAAGAATATTTCGACCAAAGAAATTTTTGTCTTAAGTGTTAAATGCCTTATAAAATTATTGTTTAAATTTAAAATAACAATAATTGGAACAAATTATTTATTGATGGAAAAAAGCTCTCAAAAATCGAATAAAAAATTTTCTTTCAAAGTACGAAATTGCTTCCCAGACAAATGATTGCTAAATTAATCCCTGACTTTGATTCAAAAATGTTAACATTTTTCTAATATACAATCTCTAAATCTAAGTTAGTAAAATTTCACTATTTACTAGTGAAATTCTGCTAATTGAATAAGAGAAAACTGAGCTACTAATTATTAGTAGAAAATGACAAATTCGATTTTTCGAAATACTTAAATTCTACAAGACCCTAGTGGAAAAATACCACAAATTTTATAGTGAAAATATACTAAATTATTTACGGCCGTACATAATAATTAAAATAAGGTTATTAAAATAAAAAATGTGACAAACAGGATAGTTTAATAAAAAAAAACACGATTGTGTCAAATTTTCAGCTTTATTGAAATAAGAAGAAGGCAATATTGACAAATTTGTCAATAGAGTAAGTCACATGATCCTGGTTCGTACTACGTATTCTCCACAAAAACATACAATATACAAGTCCGCCTTTAAAATGGAAAAACCTGAATCATTTGCACAATTAATCTATTCCACCTTACATTATTTACTGTAACTAACATCATTAATCTCGGAAGTTTTTCGATTTGAGTGAAAAAATAATTTTTATTATAAAATAAAAATTTCGAATAAATATTTATTTGCATAGATTTTTTGAGTACTGAAATTCAAGGTAAAATTAGATTGTGAGATCTGAGAACAAGGAAATGAGTATTATCAGTTTCTTTTTCAAGTTATATAAATATAATCTTCCTGATATTCTGGATAATATTCAAACAGATTTTTGAAGATTTCAGATGTGCCGAAAAAGAATCTAGAAAATTTGGAAGAAAACTTTTTTATCTTACAGGATTTTACCATATTTTATGAAAAATTCAAAATAATTTCATAGATATTTAGAACTTTTAGAAGATCCTAAGAAATTTAAAAATATTTTATAAATTTTCGGAAGTCCTTTAAAGTTTAGAAATATTTGTAATCTTTTCAAAAAAGCAAAAACTCCAGAATATCTTTCTAAATCACTCGAATTATTCCTGAAAATTTGAATAACCTTTTAAAAATAAAAAAAATTGTCTTAAAATCTTCCAAATTATATTTCGACATTATAAAATATTCGAGAATGTAAAATTTCTAACAAAAATAAATTCCCTAATTATGACTTGGAACCAAAAATTTCCGTAAAGAATTATAATTTAGACTTTGAGAAAGGTAATTTCCGTTAAGAATTAGAATTTGCCTTGTAACATGAAATTTTTGAGATGGAAGGGAAATTTTGGAAAAGAAAAATTCTTATTTGGAAGAAGGGAATTTAAAAAAAAATCCCCATTCCAAGTTAGCATTTGTCACAATTTAAAACTTCCCTCTTCCAAATTTGGGAAAAAGGGAGTTACTATATTTATATATACTATATAAAAAAAATCGCCATTCCAAGTTAGCATTTGTCACAATTTAAAACTTCCCTCTTCCAAATTTGGGAAAAAGGGAGTTACTATATTTATGAATTATAATGTAAAACTTCGTAAATAAATATAATTCTGACATGGAGCAGGAAACTTTGGAGATGAACTTAAGTTTGACTTGGTATACGGAATTTTCTAAAAGAATTATAAATTTGAGTTTGGACAGGAAATAAAAAAATAAAATATGAAAAAATTTCCGTCAAGAATGATAATTTTGTCTTGTGACAGGTAATTTTTTAGATGGAATGGGAAATTTTTGAAAATAATTTCAATTCTGTTTTAGAAGAAGTGAATATAAAAACTCCTTGTTGAAATCATGAATTCAATTTTTCTTTCATTCAATTCAATTCGTTTAAAGAATTCTCTGTTCCATATAAGAATTGTGGTTTTGATGACCAGAAATTATCTAAAAATCATAATTTTATTTCCACAATGAAAATTGCTTAAACAACTGAAAAAGTCTGAAACAAAAAATACTATTACTGTTATTAAACCCAGGAAACACCTAATTTTCATGATTTACAGGAAAAATACTATTTTTTCATGCATAATAATTTTTGAAACAATGTAAATATAGTTGAGAAATACTTGATAACCCAAAATATTTTTTCGCATCTAAATGATATCTATGTATGTATGTACATTATTTTCATTGTGATATATGGAAAAACATGGCAGTTGACTAAATCTAAAAATTGAATCGAATTTCAAAACATGCAAAAATGTTATTGGAACTTAGAAATATATTATATTGGTTGTGTAAGTCGACTTCTGCAAACATTTAGTGGTATTACAGAATTTTTTTCTATTTTCCTCCACTCAGTGAAGACGACGTACAATTTCGTAACTTATATAAATTCCAGGAGATAAGAATTAAAACTTTTCACATCATCATGCTTCAATTGTATCCGATACAATTTTTAATATTTATCAATTATATTGAATAAATATCTTTCGAATTCATCCTAAAAGGTGAAGGTACAGCCACGACCTTTCTTCGAGTCATCGGAACAGTTATTTGTCTTAATGTGATATTTTTTGAACCTGCTGGGGGTGATTATATAACTTTTTCAATGTCATTTTATTTTTCACTTTTTCAAAATTCACCTCAATTGTCTTTATCTTTTTCGTAAATTTTATTCGTCCCAACAATTTAACAAAGAACAACCAACGTGATGATGATATGATTTATTTCAAATATTTCAAAGAATTTAAAAGAGTTTCATGGAATTTCATGAAACTGTACTGACATCCAATTTTATGAGATTTCAACAAAAAAGTTCATCTTCTACCAAATAGTTTAATTTTTAAACAAAAAATATGAATTTTCAAGAAAAAAGTAATTTTCAACAAAATATATAAATGTTCTATTAAAAATATTAATTTTCTACCCAAAAGGACAAATTTTTAACAAAATAGTTACATTTTCAACCAAAGATACGAAGTTTCAATTAAAATCATGAATTTTCAACCAAAGAAGTAATTTTTCAACAAAA
>CAKNYM010049813.1:174124-213688 GCA_932195095.1 Andricus curvator
AGGCCAGCAGGCTAAAAAATAAACGTTTATATATATATATATATATATATATATAACAAGGCATATCCACATATATTCACAGTTTAAACAATATCTCCAGAAAAACAGATTTTTATTTACCAAGCATTAGCTTTGCCAATGCTTTAAATCGTGATAATTTCGTAATTCTTGCCCAACTCTTCTCTTATAAATTGTTCTGACGTCAATTGAATAAAACTTCCACGTATGATAAGTAATTAGTATAAAAAGGCCACTTTCCAAATTCAGGTGAAATACTTCTGGTTCAGCTTTGCTAGGAAGTTGATATTAAACGACTTATTCATTAATCATGATGTGGTCGATTTTCTTATTATCTTTCTGTGCTTTTCAAGTAAGTGACCCACAAATTTGTAAAAATGATGAATTATTAAACTGAAAAATTCATTTACATATATTCAATATTGAGTATCACCAATTTGAACTCACAAAATACAAAAACTCACCTAACCGATTCTCTTTAAATTTACAGGCCTCATAATTTATATCTACACATTAGGGACTGTGCCTAAATTACGTAACACATTCTTTCCATGTCTTACCCCTCTTCATGTAAAAATTCTTAAGAAAGTATTTTGAAACCCCCCCTCCTATGTTTTGTAATTTTTCCAAAATATTTTCAGATGAAAACTATTCATCAAAAACTTAATTTTTCACATTTCTCTACACAATTAGATACAGAATACAAATGAGTAATTATTTTTTGAATATCAACCCATAGGTCTGTTTTTTAGGGTTTCAAAAAAACCCTGTGAGTGAAAAAATGGGTTTTGCAAGTTTTTGGCGATAATTATTATTTCCTTGCTGTTTTCTAAATACAAATTGTTTGTCATACATAAAACACTACTTTCTATTGATAATTAGGTGTTTGCATAAATTTTTTAAACAATTTATTATTGTTTTAACAACTGTCTCTCAGAATAGAGTTAAACAGTCGCAGTTTTTTCCGAATTTTTCTACTTATTTTCAACTTTTCAGTTAGATCGGGTTAGATTTGGAATTTTATCAAGAATCTTAGAAAAATTATTTGTTATATAACTTAAAAAAATAAACCGCTAATACTTATTTTCTTGTTTTCAAATCTCAGAATCTAATTTTAGCTTGAATTCCATTGCTCAAAAAATTTAAACAAATATATATTTATCAAAAATGCTTGTTTTGTAATACAAATTATTTTTTGACTCTAATTGAAAAACTCTCGTGTTTGGTGATGCTAGTTAAAGCAAATAATTTTATGTTAAATAGATTAACTGTGTAAATAATTATTTTTTTTACATTCTGAAGACGGAACACGTAAATATGCTGTGTTGGTGAGGTTACGTAGTGCGATCCAGGATCATGTGACTTAGTCTATTGACAAATTTCACAATATTGTCTACTTCTTATTTTGATAGTGATAAAAATTTGACAAAATCATTTTTTCTCCTTAAACTTTCCTCTTTGCCACGTTTCTCTTTTCAATAATATTGTTTTAATTAAGCCCTAGATAAATTATTATATTTTTACTCTGAAATAACCAAATAAGTGAAAGGGAACATGGGCAGTAGGTTGCGGTGGCTACTTTGACTAATTTTATTTAAATAACTAGCTCATATGTTCAATTATTTAACATTGATTATGCATTTTTTGAATAAATAATAATGCATAATAAGTGCTGATAGAATGTAATATAAAACGAAATTATAAAATCTTCTCAAATTTTTGATCAAATCACCTAATTTTACTCTTTTAACAACAATTATTGACAAAAATGTTAAGATATTTTTACTTCTCGAGCCATTTGTTGCCAAACATATAGAAAAGTAGATCATTAAATCAAAGTGTGTATTTAGTAAATAGTGCAAAGCGCGATAAAGTTGTAAAATGTTGAATGATCTTTTGGGTAGCAGTAATTTAAAAAATGGTGATAAATTCTGCTTTTATAGTTATATTTTAAATACACCCTGAAATCTTTTGAATTCTTAAAAATCTTTAGAAATACCTTCAGCCATTTTAATATCTCTTTAAATCTTCCAAAGACATCAATTTTCATGAATAAATTCTTTAAAATTTCATTAAAGTATTACATAATCTCTTGAAATCCCGTAAAATTTCATAAAGTTTGATATTCCTTGAAATCCCTTGAAATATTTAAAGTTCTATGCAATCTTTTGAGATCCTGGGAAATTTATTAAAATTCCCTTTTGAGAACTTTTAAAATCTACTAAAATTTCTGAAATCCACGGAAAACTGATAAAGTCCTATAAAATCCGTTAGAATTTCTTGAAACTCCTTTGAAATATCTTGAGCTCTTTTAAATTTTCTGAAATTCCTTGAAACTATTTTAAACATCCGTAATACTTCAAAACTCTCTAAAAGCTTTTAAATTTCTTCGAATCCATTGAAGTTAAATGAAATCTGATGATATTCCTTGAAATTCCCAGCAATTTTTTAAATCTCTTGAAACTTCCCTGGAATCATTAAAAATAACTGAAAATATTTCGAAACCTTTGAAATCTCTTAAAATCCCTTGAAATTTTTCAAAACTCTTGAAAATTCCTTGGAATCTTTAAAAATCACGTAAAATCTTCAAACTTCTCTAAAATCTCTTCAAGTTTTTAAATCTATTGAAATTTCTTATAATATTTGAACATCTTTGAAATCGTTTGATATCCCTTAGGTTTTTGTGAATATATTTTTCGAGATTTAATTGAAATATTACGAAGTCCCGTAAAATTACATAGAATCGACATACCTTGAAATATTTGGAGTTCTATGAAATTCTTTGAGATCCTGGAAAATTAATTAAAATACCTTATTGAGAGCCTTTAAAATCCTTTAGAATTACAGAAACCTTCAAAAATCGGATTAAAGCCAGTGCAATGCGCTGAAAAATCTTAGAAATCCTTTCAATATTTGAAAATGCTCTGAAATCCATTGTAGTATTTTCGAATATCTTAGCTTCACCCGATAATCTTAAAAATGCTGAATGATTGTACTAAAATAAAGTTTTTATAACCTTTTTACAATCTTTTATTGTAAAATAAGTAAGATTAACGTTACATACTATAATTTTGGATATACATGGCTGCCCTATATGGGTATGTATGTATACCATTAAGCCATTTCCCTTTCAGGGTAGGCGTGACACTACCCGATTTGGGTAGTGTTTCTAGGTGGATCGTTTCTTGTAGTAAATAACTACAAGTGTGGGCTCACCACACCCACGATGTGCCAACAGCAGGCAGTATTCTCGAATGGTCACCCATCCAAGTACTAACCGCGCCCAACGCTGCTTAACTACAGTGATCTGACGAGAACCCCCCGCCCCATTACCCATGTAACAGCTCTTTAAATTTTCTCGAAGCCCCTGCCCCGAAAAGCTGTTACGTAATTTATGGATTGGCCCTGAAGAAAAATTTTGCTGCTATTTTTTTATATTTTCGAAATACTTTGTCTATCCATTTTTAAAGCATTACAGAAAATTGCTCACACTTGAATATTTGAAAAATATCTAAAATAACACAAATGCATTTTCTTTAAGTTGAAGAAAAAATACGATGAGATTGACTTTTGATTTTTGAGAGTTTAGCGTGGAGCTGCTCTCTTCATTTTTTATAACAACATACCACTATATATATATATATATATATATATATATATATGCATCAAATGTATTAAAAATTAAACGGTAAAAGTTAAAATAAAAATAACTTTATAGATGGTCTTCGCAGATAAGTTAGCCGACGTTAGTGCAGATTCACGTTACCCATTATATACAGAACTGGTTTTACTCAGTGATAAACCAAACGATGAAATTGTGGTCAGTAGGCAACAATGATTTTTAATTTATGAATATTTGTTAAATTGAAAAATTTGTTGAAAACATGTTATAGTTTTGTTCTTGTTTTTCACTAGGCTGCATGTCAAGCTGTAAAGATAGAAGGAATAAGCTGGGTCCAAATAGACAATAAATGTACGAATACTGATTATGCTAAACGATTCAAAAAAAGTTGCAACTCCAAAACGAAGAAGTGTAAACAGTGTCATCATAAAGTCAAAAATACTGAGGATATTCAGGTACTTGAAAAAATATATTTTATAATCTATTTCTCAGACAATATCTGGTCTTTCCAATCAAGTTTTATATATTTATTATTATATTAAATCTAAACTCTAACGAAACAAGTTTCACAATAAATATCACTAAATTACTGAGTAGTAATTATTAAATGTTTATTTTTCTATTATGATTTATAAAACTTATTCTTATTGTTAATTGAAGAAAAAGTTTTTGTCGATCACAGGAGGTAAATTTGAATAATAATTCACAATTATTTTGCAACGTTTCTTCAGCTTGGTTCGCTGACCTCTTCAGGCTTATAACATTCGAATCAAAGTTCACATAAAACTAAAATATAAAATTGACAAAAAACATTGTGAACTAGTCTAAATTTAAATTAACGTTTGCATGTTCTCTGTAAGGTGAGGAGCTGACGAAACGTTGCAAAATAATTATGAATTATTATTCAAATTTACCCCTTGTGATCGAAAAGAACTTTTTCTTCAGTTAAAATATCGAGGGTGATACTTATTTTTTTTAAATTATTCTTATTGTTTCACAAAAGTCTATAATATCAAGAAAAATATTTTTAATTCTTGAATATTTTTATGCATACTTGATATATCTTGAAAAAAATGTTTGACGTTCTAGTGCGTGAGGACCAACTTCTCAAATTTATAGTAATTACGAGCATGCAAGCAATATTCAAAAGATTTGTAATGGGATTAATTTATACAAGAATGTTTAATGGAAATATAAAAAAAATATTTTTTTGTTTAAAGACTGCTGAAACCTGCTGTAAGAAACTAATTGCCGAATTAAAAAAAGATGTAGAAGAGTATATTGCACAGGTTAAGACATGCATTACAAAATGCGCTGAATCTGCAACCGAATGCCGTAAGGAGCTCACAAATATACCAAACATGCAAGAAAACTTGTATCTAGATTCATATTTGGGTAGTAACTGACGAAAGTAAAAAGACCAAGGTATGAAGTACAACTGTGATTGTATTGAAATCAATAAACAATTTGAAAAAGAACCTTATATTTTACTGAAACCCAAGTTAAATCTATACTGATCTTTCAAGTACGTATATGGACAAAACGACAGTTCCGTAAATGTTACAATTATAGGAAACTAAATATGACTATCATTGGTGGTTACCAGTACTAATTCTCAAATGGTACTGACCTGCGGGTCAGTAGATTTTACCGATACAGCCGCTATTCAGCACTGATGCTCGATGCTGCAATTGCGAATTATCATGTCACTTTGACGGATAATGTAGATCTAACTTATGTTAACGGTATAGACTACCCGGCTAACCTGTTACTATCGTGAGAAGTTCCTAAGTGATCACATGTTATGAGAGAAATTGTTACTTGTATGTCAGTTTCCTAGCTGTAACGGGATAATCGCCATAGTTTACTAGGGAGGCTTGTTTGCATCCGTTACCTGCCAGACTAGTAACATGATGGTAACAGCCGACAGCCATCTTGAACTTTGTGCGCATGTGCGACAAATAAGCATTCATTGGCTCCGTGATTCCCCGCACAATTTAAAAGTGCAAAATGAATTGTAATTGCCGGAAAGATAATCTCAATTACACAGAAAAATTGTTGAATTTAAAAATCGGTACAGAATATCTATAAGCGTAAATATTTTAATAATTTACAATTAATATTTATTATTTACAAATTTTAAGGTTGAAATGTAAATAAATCAATCCCGACACAAAGAAAAATTTTTTTTTTGACAATTTTTGTCTCTAATGAGCCGAAAAGTGAGGTGATCTAGAAGTCTATTTTTTAATTTTGAATCTTTTTCATGCTCATTTTGCATAAAATTATTCATGATAAAATGGATTTCTGTTCTATCTTAATTTTAAAATGTATTACTTTTTATTTTTGATGTGCTACTACAAGCAGTGTATAAGAAATAAATTTTCAAGGATTCTAAAGACGAATTAGAAAAAATAATTAGATAGTTAAGTAAACAACAATATATTTGGAAAACTCTGATTTTTATTTTTTTAAATTAACTTGATATATTTTAAATTATGCCGTATCTACTAGAACAGAATGAAAAGTAATGGGGAAAATGATTAAATTTATAATTTGTAAGTATTCCCTTCATCTTTGGCTTCTGCTTATTTTTTGTAGATTTTTGATAGGTTTACAGCCATTGTGATCTCTTATCGAAGAAAAATTACTAATGTGGCACGTTCTGATAATAATATTCGATTTAGCTGGACTAGAAAATGTAACTTTCAAATATACGATGAAATTATTTTATAATTAATCTTTTTTTAATAGGCTATTGTATTAAAAATCTGATGATGAAAAAAGGTGATTTTCTAATATGAGTAAAAGTAATTGCTATAGATATATTCAATAAAAGGGGTGTCGATTCTCAAGACGATTTCAAATGTATTATTCAATTATAATTTCCTGAAAAGGCAAAAATCTGATCACTCTAATTTCTAAAACACAAAATGTTGAATCTGAATCATTCAAAATTGAAAGATGCAAAATCAAAATAACGTTTGAAAACAAAAGTTGTATATTTAAGAATGCCTTAAGTTTTGGAAATTGACTAGTTTTTACTTTAGACAATAATTTTTCAATTAAACTGGTTTCAAAATGAAAATGTTTGAAATTGAACACCGACATTTGAAATCAGGCGAAATTAAATAAAATCCATTTTTTCGTTTAAAATCTAAATTTGAAATTAAAAAATATTTTTTTAGTCTTTGATATTTTAAAACTGTGTTTTTTTTTGCAATTAGTATTATTAAATTGGTTTTAAAAAATTAGTGCAATAAGTGTCATCTCTAAAAGCACAAAATTTTGAATCTGAATAATTTAAAATTATAATATTGTACACTAAAAGTCATTTAAAAAATAAAATAGATTTCTGAATATTTCTAAGCAGTATTGATAAAAGAGACAATTTTAATGGTAATAAACCTACTAAAATTGGAAAATAATTCCGTTCTTAACATTTTGCTACCTCGCCGGTAGTGGTAGCCAGACAATTACCGGTACTGACAATAAGATTTCTGGCAAAATTTAAAATCATTTAGGTTTTTTTTTTATTTTGCAGAATTTAGAAAAATTTTAGGAAAAACAAATTGTTTCAACAGATATTCAGAAGTTTTGAAAAGATTGGGAAATAATTTAAATCTTGAGAATTTCGAAATGTTTTGAGATAATAAAAAAAATTCCTAATATTCTAGCAGAATTTAAAATGCTTTTTATTTTTGAAACTTAATTTTCAGCGAATATTTAGAAAGATTTTAAAACATTTTGAACGATTTTCAAAATTGTCAGAAAAGTATCTGGCAGATTTTAAGGCAATTTTTTTAATTTTGCAAAATTAAAAAAAAATTGAATCATTTTAAAAGATATTGAGAAGGCGTACAAGTTTTGAAAAGACTTCCAAATATTTTCAAATTTGATAAGATTAATTAAAAAAATTAGTTTTTAAAGAAAATTTCAACAGATTTCAAAAGGTTTATAAAAATGTGGAAAAAATCTGTGAGCTTTCAAGGAAGCTAGTTTTTTTTAATTCTGAACGATTTTTCAAAATTTAAGAAAATTTTTAAATAAATAGTTTAAAATATAATCAGGAATTTTAGAAGTTTTGAAGAGAATAGAAATATTTGAAAATTTGAAAAGAGTTGTTAGGAAAATTATATTGATATAACTTAAAAGCAAACTGATAATACTTATTTCCTGGGTCCCTTTTGCACGGTCAATACAATTGAAAAACTCTTTAATTAAAAACTTTTGAAATTGAAATTAAAAAATTTTTTTTTTATAAATGAAAGCTATTAACACGCTTTGATTAACAAAATTTTAATTAAATGCATTTATACTGCAAAATAAGTTTTTTTTTTAACTTCTGTAAATTGTACAGTTCAAAGATTCAGATTCAGTTGAAAAAGTATGAATCCCCGTTATTATTTTCAATGCTGTCAATTGAAGAATGAATCAATAAATTTGCTAATTTTTTTCAAACTGACCACTGTTTAAATTCGAGTTTAAATTAAAAATTACATCATATTTTAAGCAGTTTCAAATAATTATTAATTATTAATTGAATTACTGTTAAATTTTTATTTATACATAAAAATTTGTTTTTAAATATTCTTAATTATTCCCTTAAAATTATGTTTTCCAAATAAAAAATAATTTCTTGAGGAGTATCAAGAAAATTTTTTATCATCTTAAAACCTTTCCAAATTCTTAAAAAACTTCAATATTTCCTTTCAAAATCCTCAAAAATCTACATTTTGTTTGAGAGCTTTTAAAATCTTCTGCAATTTCAAATTATTTTGGAAATTTGTTCAAAATATTTAAATATTTTTTTAACGGATTCGAATATTTCTTAAAATATTACAAAAATTCTACAAAATTAAACAAATTTGCTTGAAATCTTCCGGATTTTTTTTGACAATTTTGTGAATCTTTTGAAATCTTTCGAAATAGTTTGGTAAAATCAATTTTTCAAAATAAAAAATAATTCTAATTTCCTTAGGAATATTGAAAAACTTTTTTCTTGTAATCTTTCACATTTCTTTTTAAAAAACTTCTAATTGCTGCATATTGTTATGGATGAAATACGTATTGTATAGGCTATGTATATATTTATTATAGAAAACTTAAACTTTTGAAGGCAGCTTTGTAATTTGAACATAATAATAATAACACTTGGCATATAAACAATGTATTACAAGATAAATACTTCATTTAATTATTTGAAATTGAATATTTCATTTTTATTAACATTTATTTACATTTTGGTTCTAACCTCTAATATTAGAGGTGAGAAGTGACTTATGCCAGTTCGTTTTCGTAAAGGTTCAGCTCAAAAATTTCGCTATTTCGTTTATAAAATATGTGTTCATATGTTATTTAATCAAGTTGGAATTCTATAATATATCACTTTCGCGGAAATTATTAATCACTTAATTATGTCCCGTTCTAACATTTTTGCAAGTGTATTAATAATTTTTATTCCGAAACGCTGGATATTTTGAGGTTAATCTGTCATTGCACGTTGTTTTCCCAAACATCACTTTGTTACAAGCATGTGACTACTCAGGCTGGTAACTGTGTCAGCTGGGTATAGTTTAGACGGCCCTATAAATTGTTTAAAAAAACCATTGCTAAGAAATAATTGATAAACAAGCGGTTAATTCTTGGATATATTTTCGGATATACTTAACGTAAACATACCTATCATGAGACAAATTTTGAGGGGGTTTCGAGATTTTAATTAATTTTTTAACGATAGTAGAATATATTTTCAAAATGTTTATATCAATGAATACGCTGATCGTTTCTGAATGCGAAACGCCTATTAAAAGTTTAATTCAGTCTGAACAAAGTTATTATATTTATGAAAAAGCGGAACGACCTTTATGTACCTATTATGAAACAACTTTTGGACTCTTGTACCGGTGTTCCATAATGCATGTCCCTATTGTGGAACAGCAAAGAAATGTGTTTTTCATATTAATATGGCTTATTTTATATTATTTTCTATATTGAATCGAACTAAATAGTACAATGAACTTTTATGTCAATAGTTCATTAAGATAAATAAATTGAATACAAGTTTTCATTAAAATTGACAAACCTAACCTATAAAGGGTAGTTTTCGTGAACGAAATTTTCAAGATGGCGCTTCAGTTGTGAACACGTGTGTATATTTGCTCTATAGGAAATTGCTTTTTGTTACAGTTTAAGTGGTTTATAAGAGTTGAAAAGTGGTTAACTTGATGTTACATGTGTGCTGAAATCAGCTTCTGTAAGAGTGTTGACTGAATCCTTGTTTTTATGTATCATAGAAGCTTTTTTGCGGCTTCCAACGTGACCTCACTCTTACTAGTGTGAGTCGTGTGAGTTTGGTTTGAGTAGATCGTCAAGTTATTAGCAAAATTTATCAGTGTGTATTGACTTGGTCTCCATTAAACTAAGCAATAATAGTTGAAAATCATTGTTTAACTGGATTTCAATGAAATTTTGTGAATATTTGGAAATATAGCTCAACGTACAGCTGTTGTACTATAGGCAACGAAAACATTGACTCGAACTTGGACTGACCGTAGCACTTCGCAAATAGTAAACAAGAAGTAAACATGTCGCAAAATAGCACTCTTGATTCGGAAAATGGTCTCTCGTTGGCTGTCCCTCACAATAACGTGTGTGCCTATGGTCACTGCAAACAATTGTTTAATGCTGACAGTGATATTGTAGCTTGTGTAGGATGTGGTACCAAATACCATGCTGAGTGTGCTGAAAAATTGAACAAAAAACCAGATGGAAGATTCTCAAGGTGCTGTGGGTCTAGGCAGAATTCTCCTGTTGACCATAACAGGGAGAAAATAAATATTGATCTTGAGATGATAAAAAGGGCTGTGAACGAGATTGTAGATCCTGCGATTGAAAAACATAGTGTCACAATGCACCAAGATCTTGTAAAAGTCCAGTTCTCGGTTGATTCGCTATCGAATAAAGTTCAAGAACTCTCTGAAAAAATGATTAGAACAAACTCGCGAATAGATGAAACAGACAAATCTATCAAAGACTTATCCTCGTCGATGAACTTGAAAGTTGATGACCTTGAATCGCGTCTGCAGATCCAGGAAGAAAAGGTTATTTCACTTGAGAATAAATACGATAGACAACAGCAGTTGGAAACCACGATGTAAATTGCACTAAGACATGCTTGGCTGAGATGGAACGGCGAGAAATATGTAAGAAAAACCTCATTTTATTTAATGTTGCTGAACCAGACTCTACGACGAGTGACACTAGTGACTTGGAGTCGATTCTTGAGTTGTTAAACAAACTAACATCTGTTAATCTTGACAAAAATATTAAGATAATACGCATAGGAAAGCGCTCTAGTGTTAACATGGCACCTAGACCAATAAAAATAATGTTCTAGCGAGAGAAAATAGCAGATGGGATACTTCACACGTTCATCGAGAAGCGCAAATCACGCGAAGATCAAGGTATACCTCGGGAGATGAGAATGTCAAAAGACAGATCCCCAATGCAGCTTCTTCTGTGCCAAGAAACCAAGCAAATTCTCAACGGCCGGAAAGCGAAATGAGAAATCAATCTAAAACTCATTTACAGAAACGGAGTTCCAGTAATCATCACCGAAAAGAATGAGACGAAGCAAATACGACTTCAATAGTAAATTCAGAGGTTAGTAATTGTAGAAAAGAATTAGCACTTTATTATCAGAATGTTAGGGGCTTAAATACCAAATTCGAAACTTTGTTAACTTCCGATGAAATCTTCTCTTATAACATATTGATTTTTACCGAAACATGGCTTAAACCAGAAATACACTCATCAGAATTCATAGACAATACGAAATTTAATGTATTTCGAGATGATAGAGGTCACAGAATGGGTGGGGGGTACTTATTGCATTAGATGTAAAACTCCTATGTTCTCAGTGAGTCCTGACCCCTATTGTTACTCGATGGGTAAAATTCTATCAAAATGGAGACTATTACATCATGATAGCAATATATATATAGCTCCGGCTCTCTCTGTTGACAACTTAGAAAGATTCTTAGAGTATCTTATGTCTAGACAAGATCTTTGGAATCACAAATTAATCATCATTGGGGATTTTAATATACCACAATATAAACACTTTTGCGAAGGTGGTCCTCAAGATAAGAAATCTCTACAAGTATCTTCTTTTTTGCAATTTTTTGAATTAGAACAGTTAAATAAAAATGTGAATGACAACAATCGATACCTAGACTTAGTTTTTGTAAACAACTCGTGTATATCAACCCGATGTATAGCTCCGATAATTCCTGAAGACAAACATCATCCGTCACTTGTACTCATAATACACTTGTCTCTCACTCAAATTAAAAAACTTTGTTGATAATGCCAGCAAAAGGGATTTAAACTTGAGGAAAGCGGACATCAGTAAACTATGCATAGATTTAAAAAATATTGATTGGACATTTTTAGAAAATGTAACTTCTGTTGAGCATGCTACTGAATTATTCTATAATGCTCTGAATATGCTTTTTGAGAGGCATGTTCCGAAATTTATTAAGTTTAAAACTGATACAAAATACCCAAAGTGGTTGACAAAAAAAAATCATACAAGACATAGCACTAAAAAATAAATATAGGAAAAAATATGATTGTACACTAGATCCTTATTATGTTAACATGTTAACACAGATAAAAAATAAAATTAAGATGAGCCTCAAAACCTCTCGCAAGTTGTACAATGAAAACACTGAGGAAAATATCAGGACGAGACCTTCCTTATTTTTGTCTTACATAAATAACTTGAAAGGTACACCTAGAATTCCGGGCATAATGAGATGTGAGGGGGATGAAATTGCGGACCCCATTGACATTGTTAATGCTTTTTCTAGACTTTTCTGTAAAGTTTATAATGCTACTACCCTGTTGCCACCAGATTGAAAAGATGGGCCTGTGGATTCAAATAGCTCCGTTCCACAGATAACAACCAGAAATATCTTACATGCAATAAACAAGATCCCAAGTAAGGAAACCTCTGGTCCGGATAAAATCCCCTGTACACTCATCAAGACTTGCTCAAATTTTCTTGTCTCTCCATTGAAGAGTTTATTCAACCGATCTCTACGAAATGGCTATTTTCCAAAAATGTGGAAAACTACTCGAATTTGCCCAGTCTTGAAAAAAGGTGACAAGTCGGAAGTAGATAACTACAGGCCATTATCTTTATCTTGCGGTTTATCAAAAGTCTTCGAGATTTGTATTTATGATGTAATATTAACCGCAGTATATAAAGAATTATCTCCGCAGCAGCACGGATTTATTCCGCGTAAATCCACAATTCCAAATTTACTATGTTTTACGCAACTTGTTAGGTCTCAACTACTTGAATATAATCAGGTTGATGTTATATATACGGATCTCACGAAGGCATTTGATAAAGTTGATTACGAGAGGTTACATCAAAAATGATGTTGCGTGGCCATGCCACGCTGAAAAAACCAGTTCTCGTCAGATCACTGAAGTTAAGCAGCGTTGGGCGCGGTTATTACTTGGATGGGTGACCATTCGAGAATACTGTGTGCTGTTGGCATATTATGGGTGTGGTGAGCCCAAATTTGTAGTTATTTATAACTACAAGAAAACTATCCACCTAGAAACACTACCCGAATCGGGTAGTGTCATGCCTACCCTGAAAGGGAAATGGCTTAATGGTATACATCAAAAACACAGTAGGCTAGATCTAGACTTCAATGTTATACGCTTAGTACATACGTACTTATCTGATAGGAAAACTTTCGTAGAATATGGTGGATATACCTCTAAATCTTTCACACCAACATCTGGAGTACCGCATGGTTCAAATATAGGCCCACTGCTTTTTATTGTATCTATTAATGATTTGTCTTTGATTTTAAACTGTTTCCATTATTTCTATGCAGATCATGTTAAGCTATCATTACCTATATTTGACCTAAACTCATGTGAAAACCTACAACAAAATCTCGACAAATTTTCAGATTGGTGTAAAGTCAATAAATTAGCACTTAACACTTCTAAATGCAAAATTATGTCTTTTCTGAGAAACCGTAATACTCCAATATCTTTTGACTTTCACTATGTTATGAATGGCGTGAAACTCGAGAGAGTATTCTCCATAATCGATCTAGGTCTAAACTTTGATCCGCTCCTTAAATTTAAAATACATATAGATAAAATGGTATCGAATGCTAACAAATCTCTAGGATTTTTACTCCGAATATGTAGGAACTTCAAAAATCCTGAAACTATGATGACATTATTTAACACAATTGTAAGGTCAAAGCTTGAGTACGGCTCCATATTATGGTCACCTCACTTTATAAAGTACATTGACTTAATAGAAAGTTGCCAGAAAATATTTTTTAAATATCTGCATTGGAAAGAAAACGGCACATATCCACCTCCTAGATCTGATATATCCATGATTAGGAATAGATTTAATGTTACTACTCTGAAGAATAGGAGGATCTACACAAGTATTGTGTTTTTATTTAAAATACGTAGAGGCATAATAGACTGTCCTGAAATCCTACAGATCATTTCGCCATTTCTCAAAATTAATATGGCACCTGATCATTTCACGGGAAATAAAGAAAAAATCTATTTATCCTCAGCTTGAATCAATCAGTCGTCTCTATATGTAATGAGTGATAATTTTAATAAATTGTTTGCAAACACGCAGCATGATATAGATTTACTTGTTATATCTCTAAAAACCTTTTGTAACACGGTACTGGAATTTATCTCACAAACTGAAGCTTAACTTCCGAAAAAAAATATATGTGTAATAGAGTAATAATTTTATACTTTTATACTATTATACTGATTATACGTTGTATCTACATCTCATTACATATGTATGTAACTACGTTGTAGCTCTCTAATTGGTGTAAACTGTTGAGCTTAAATAAACTGAATATGAATATGAATGAATATGAAGTGAATTATATTTTATTTTTGCTGAAAAGTGTTTGTTGCTGGGAACGAATGTTTATTTGGGTGAATGAAAAAGAAGAAAACCCATGAAGGATGAAATGAAAACTTAAGAAACATGGTCAAAGTAAAGTGTAAATGAAATATTAGGCTAAATATCCTTTTTGGTTCTTTTTCTTTTATTGTATGTAATTGATAATAACTTCCTTTGTTTTATTGAATATTCGTCCTTTTTGGTAGAAAATTCAACTTCTTGGTTCAAAATTCATATTTTTCCCTGAAAATTCAACAGTTTGTTTTAAATTTGTTTTCTCTATTGACTGAAAATTATTTTTTAATTGAAAACTCAACTATTCTTGAAAATTTGTCTTTTTTTGTTGAATTTAACTGTTTTTCATTTCAAATTAAAATATTTTTTGGTTGAAATTTCAATTATATCACATTTTCCGTTGAGAATTCATCTTTTCCAGTTGAAAATTTAACTATTATGTTGAAAATTCGTTTTTTTGTTAGAAATTAGTTTTTATAAACAGAACATTTAACTAATCTATTTTTGGTTGAAAATGTATCTTTTTTGGATGAAAATTTAACTTTTTGATTGATAATTGATCTTTTTTATTTGAAAATTAAAATATTTGGTAAACATTTTTTGTACCTTTTTGGTATAAGATTCAAATTTTCCAGTAGAAGATTCACCATTTCAGTAGAAAATTCATCACATTGGTTGAAAATTGAACTGTTGGCTGAAAATCCTATTTTTTTTTGTTAAAGATTAATTGGTTTAACTTAACGTTCAACTATTATATTTTTTGTTGAAAATTCTTCTCTATTTTTTTTTGTAAAATTCAACTATTGGTTAAAAATTCATCATTTTCAGTTGCAAATTCAACAACTTGGTTGCAAATTCTTATATTGTGTTGAAAATTCGTATTTTTCTGTAGAAAATTAATCTTCATGGTTGGATATTCATCTTTTTGGTTGAAAATTCAACCATATTAGTTAGAGATTCACCACTTTAGTTAAAAAGTCATCTGTTTCGTTTAAAATCCAATTATTCCAGTTGAAGATTCATCATTTTATTTGAAAATTGATCACTTTTGTTGAAAATTCTACTATTTTGTTGAAAATCCGTTCTTTTTTGGTTCAAAATTAATTTGTTTTACTTGGAGTTGAAGTATTATATAATAATAACATAACATAGGCTATATTAGTATAATAAAAAACACGTTTGATTGCAAACGTACCAGTGTTCCATAAATAGGAGCAAGCGTTGAAAACGTGTCCGTCGATATGAAACACCCAGGTTTCTCCGTTCCATAAATACGGACCGTGTTAAGAAAGGTATACGTATTATAAAAAAAAACTAATTAATAAATAAAATTGTATCCAAATGAAGAAAAAGTGCAGTAATCTCAAATCTATAAACCTTAAGCTGTCATTTAATCTGTTACACATGTGAAATGATTGAAATTTGTGAATACACGAGATAAAACAAATTATAGGTATCGAGCCTTCTGACTCGGATAAATGGCCGATTGCACCATGAATTCATCCGGTGGTCTGCGCGGATAGGTTGCGTTGTTACGACTTTGGGGGCGAGCTGAGCAAGCCAATCGGATCGGTAGCATGTACCGATCCTTCTGTAATGTTCACTGTACCACTATTATAATCTCGGTTCAGTGGATTTTACAAATATTGCAGTACTGAGTTCTAGGGAATAGAGGTTTATTTTTCTAAAGGATTACCGTTAAATTCCCCTTGAATTTATTATGACATTTACGAAATGCTAAGTGATTTTGACATTTCCACCCCCTCATTAAGAGCAGTTTTTACTGTCACGGTTACAAGAAACATCTTACATTTCTTGATAAGTAAATATTACATTTCTTTTTTTTGCGTGTATGTGTAACATAATAACCAAGATTTATTTATAATTAATAATAATTAATAATTCATTTATATTTAAAATTCAATTTTATTTGTAATATTATATTATTTAGCAAAACATTAGAAGGAACGTACATTTCTTTTCTATTTAGGGTTAAAATCCACCATAATACACTGTATATTTACTGAATACTATTCGTAATGTAAGATGGAAGATGGTTGAAAAAAAGAGGTTATAATTAAACACGCCAAAGCATGAAGATATATTCCATCATTTCAGAGATTTTTCAGTATTTTCCTCGGTCCTTTTCAGGCCATCTTTGGCAAAATTAGGAACTTTTATTGGAACAAAAAAAGGCATTAAAGAATAATCATAAGACGAAATGAAGTTAATTAAATTCTCATTTTAAATATTTTCAACGTAGTGTCTCGTTGTCCCAAAATTCGGGATGACTAGTGCAATATTTTTCATAATCATGGCTAGTCGTCTCGAATTTCCAGGTGGGGCGGGAAGGCACCCGTGTGACTAGCCACATAAATAATATTGGTCCAACCCCCCTAATTTTTCGGGACGACTAGACACAGCCTATTTTTAAAGATCAAATAATTTTTTTGTTAAAATAAGCCAAAAAACTTTTAAAAAAGTTAATTATTTTTTCACTTATTCTATTTATTTGAAAACATCGAAATTTGACATTTTTTTGTAATATCGCTGTGATGCTAGTAATGCTTTCATAAAATATCAATGCAGGAAGCATTCCTATTCGTCACTTATTGAGATTACCTGATTTTTGGAAACCAGGGACGCAGAATGACCCAAAAGGATAATAATTTATGTATTGGTTTTATTACTACCGGAATTTTAAATTAGATTTAAATCAAATTCAAAATCTCGTTTAACGTCCAATACTCAAGTTAATGTATAGAATTCCTAAAAACAAAACAAGAATCTCACGATCAAATTTGAACAACCACCACAAAATGCTCCTATTGCAATTCCTAAAAACAAAAAAATGTGTTTCTTTGGATAAAAATAAAAAAGAGGAATGAAAAATGACAAGGAGGTAGCGTCATTTCGTCGCTGTTCCCACCTGCTCTAATTTTTTTTACCTTGACGAGGGTGCTGTATCAGCACCGAAACATTGGTAAATATTGTGCATGCTTCCATATTGTGATTTGATAATAATAAAAATAAAAAAGACGATAGAAATAAAAAAGAGAAGGAAGGGGATTTGGTTGGTTGCCTTCTCATTTTTCTTTCCTCTTGTTGATTTTTGTCCAAAGAAACAATTTTTTGTTTTTTTTTTGTTTTCAGAAATTGCAATAGGAGCATTTTGTGGTGATTGTCCAAATTTAGTCGTTAGATTCTTGTTAGATAGATTGATAAACGTTTATTTTTCAGCCTGCTGGCCTTAAAAAATTGACTTGCTTACACTGCTATTTTATACAGAATTTTCCTAAAACTAACCCTTAAAACTAACATCCTTCCACACCTTATCTCTAACGCCGCTCGCTCTTATCGCCTTGCCTTCCTCGCTTCGCCTCGCACTCATGTCCCTACTTCCTCGCTTTGCCTCGCATTACCAAACTCTGCCTCTTCGGCTAATACCTAATACTTATTTACTATTTACAATAATTACATTTACTTATATTTACTTCCTCCTCTATTTACAATCTTTCCTTCTCCATTCCTCTTCCTCCTTCCTTCTCGTCTTCTCCATCATACCAAAGACTCCCTTCATCCATGCTATTGCCCTTTTGTCCCCCCTATCATGCATCAATACCTCCATGATTATCCCACTCCTTTCCATCTCTACGCACTCCTCCAACCATTGCTCCACTCTTGCCTCCCCTTTCCCACATATTTCACACATCCTCTCTTCCCTAGCGAGCCAGAACCTATTAATACCCTCCATGCACTCACATCTCATCCTCGCTATAATCTCCTGACTTCCTTTCTCTCCTTTCTCACACAAATATTGCGCTCTCGCCCTTGGCATAATCCACACATAGTTCCCATTAAACCTTGTCTCTCTTATTCTCTCTTTCCCTGCTGTCTTCTCTCTCTCCATGCCGTTTTTCTTAACCAACTCCAATACCTTCCTTCCTCATGCATCCTTCTCACTTCTTCCATCTGCAGTCCATTCGTTCTGAAATACCTTTCTCTTTCAACCTCCATCTTCCCACCCCCTCTCCTGTTCTCCTTCTCCCAACAACACTCCCTAACCAACTTACTTCCTCCCTCTTCCAAAAATTTCTCCTCATATTTACAGGACCGACTCCCCGCTAGAATCCCTACAATCGTTCTCCCGGTCACCCTCCTGACAATATCATTAGGTGTGTTCCTTGCCAGCCCCAGTGTCCACTTTACATACCTCTCCTGTGTCCTATTTACCTCTTCGCTTTCCTTCCACCCCCACACCTCTACTACATACAATAGCACACTCATCACTAGTAAGTCAAACAATTTCATTCTCCTTCCAAAATCATCTGCGAATAACTTATTTCCCAACCTTGGACTTTTCCGCATTCAGTTCTAACCTTTTCTTATCCAGGTATCTTCTCAACCTCTTCATCATTTCCTTCAACGCCTCGTCGCTTTTTGTCAACAACACTATGTCATCTGCATACGCTAGTGTCCAAATTCTAACCCCTTCTATCCTGACTCCTCCTACCACTCCGGCCTCAGGCTTACTTTCCATATCCGCAATTAAATTCGCAAAAAGCGTTGGGCTAAGCGGACACCCTTGTCTTAACCCTCTATCCATCCAGAATCCCTCTCGATCAGGCCTCTCTCCACTCCCCTATCCTCCATCACCTCCCACAACCTTCCCCTATCCACCAACGGAAACGCGAATTTTAGATCCACAAAAAACGCGTACACTCTCGACCTCTTCTTCGCTAATTCTCTATCCACCACGTGCTGCAGAACGTAGATATTGTCGATAGTACTCCTACCTGCCTTGAAGCCCGCCTGCGTCTCCGGCAATATTCCTTTCCCCTCGACATCCTTCCGCAGCCTCTCCGCCAGCAGCATCGCGTATACTTGATACGCCGTATTCATTAGCGTCATCCCTCTATAATTTTCCTGCCTATCCCTATCTCCTTTCTATTAAAGAGGCACTATTAACACTTCTCTCCACCCTCGTGGAAATCCCTCCCCCCTCCATACTTTCTTCACTACCTACTTCAGCTTCTCCCTAACCTCTTGTGTACTGAACAGCCATGCTTCGTTCTCTATGCCATCCAGCCCTGCTGATTTTGACATTCTTAACTTCCTTATCTGTTTCTCTATCTCCTCGCCAATTAACTACTCCATCTCTGCCTCCCCCGTTCTTCTACTCCCAAAATCTCTCTTCCTTGAATCTGAGCCCTGAAATGATTCTTTAAAAAACTCCCTCAACTCCTCACTCCCTATTTTCTCGCTTATCCCTACTCTACGCGTTCTAAACCTATTTATTATCTTCCAGACGTCCCCCTCTGTCTTGACATTTTCTAACTCCTCCTCCAGCTCTCCTTTCTACTTCTTATACTTCCTCTTCACCTTCCTTTTCATCTTTTTACATTCCCTATCCCACCACGGCTTCGCTATTCCTTTCTCCTTCTTTTTGAATACCTTATTTTGCACGCACCCTTTCACTTTCTCTTTTAAATCCTTCCATATCTCTTCCACCGTCTCCCCTTCGAAGCATACCTTTCTTAACTGCTCCTTATACTTCTCTATCGCCTCCCTCGTCCAGCTGACCCTCTCCCCTGTCGACACTTCTTCCCCACCATGTCTTCCGCCGCTCTCACCCCTTGTCTACAACCCTAATGGCTGATGGTCATTTTCTACCCTCCCTTCTACTGCAAATCTCTCCATCTCCTCCCACCCTTGCATATTCATGACTACATAGTCTATGACCGATACTCCCACCTTACCTACATATGTGTATTCTCCCTCTTCGTCCCCAGTAGCCATACCATTTGCCACCGCCCAGCCTCTATCTTCCATCCAGTCCCTCAGAATCTCCACCTTCTTATTTATTAACTTATTAAAATTTCTAAAAATTTTACATTTCTAAAATTATTCAAATTTTTAAAGTTATCAAAATTTCTGAAGTGTTCCAAATTTTTTTTTAATTATCAACATTTCTGAAATGTCTCATATGTTCCAAATTTATAAAATTGTCAAAATTTCTAAAATTATAAGTAGTATAGTAGTATACCATTAAGCCATTTCCCTTTCAGGGTAGGCGTGACACTACCCGATTCGGTTAGTGTTTCTAGGTGGATAGTTTTCTTGTAGTTATAAATAACTACAAGTTTGGGCTCACCACACACATATTATGCCAACAGCACACAGTATTCTCGAATGGTCTCCCATCCAAGTACTAACCGCGCCGAACGCTGCTTAACTTCAGTGATCTGACGAGAACTGGTTTTTTCAGCGTGGCATGGCCGTTAAAAAAATTAAATAAAACCGTCTTAAATTTTCCAAATTGATAAAATTACCATTTCCTAAATTTCTTGAATTTTCAAAATGTCTAAAATATCTGAAATTTTCAAAACTTCAAAACTTATTAAAATTGGTAAAACTATCAACATTTTGAAACTGTTCAAAATTTCTAAAATCATTAAATTTTCTAAAATTATAAAAATGTCTCAAATTTTCAAAAATTACCAAAATATCTGAAATTTCTTTAATTTCCAAAATGCCTAAAATATCTAAAATTCTTAACATTTTAAAATCTTTAAAAACATTAAAAATTTTTTTTTTAATTTGTAAATTAATACAATTTCTAAAATTTCTAAAATGTCCTGATGTTTTCAAAACTTTTTGTTATTTATATGTACCATATTCTCAATATTCGAAAACTTTCCAGAATTTCCTAAATCCATACAAAAATATGAAGTCACTTTTTTATCCTGAAAAGTAGAATTTTAGCCCCGCTTTATAGTAATAAAAAAGGGCTGAAATCATGCATCTCTTCTAAAAATTTGATTTTGCGAAAAATTTTCGTGTCAAGATGTCTGACTCATCATATTATATTTGAGGATACGGCTGACCAAAGAAGGTCTCTACCACTTGATAATGTGTCGCACTCGCGTATGGTGCTAATGACTTTTTTATTCGATAACTCACCGAATTTCAACGTCCAAATGTCAGAAGTGAGTTTCCAAACGCGACCAAACAACATCCAAATGATTGGTAAAACAATTTTTATTTTTAATTAAAATTTGTTGTGCCAGCGTGAAGTTATAGCATTCCAATTTTAAAAATTAAATATCTTTTTCAGTTTTTCCGTCCAAACGACAAAATTTGGATTCTAGACATGACCAAACGATAACTTTGATATTAGCTCAATTTCACTGTTTATTTTACTATTTTTAAGAAAATAAAAAATTAAAGTTGATAAACTGTGTTCTTTAATACCTCAAAAACTAAACGGAATTTTTAAAACAAATTAAAAAATGCTTATTTCTTACAAAAGGACACTCATCAATACTTATTTTTCATGCTGAGGGGTTGCAACCCCAATTTTTTACAAGGGTGAATATGATTTTTTTACACTATTTTTACACAGAAACTTTCAAAGTTTCAAGTTAACATATTTCGGGATTTTCAAAATTATTTCATTCCAAGAGGCGATTTATTCCTCCAGTTAATTTACTGCTTTCAAGAAAATTAGTCACAACATATGTGTTGAATTTTAATCTGGGGCGCTTTTTTAGTACATTCATTAGTAAATTAATTACATTTTAACATAAAAGACCAGTCCCGAGGTGCGTATTTTTGTAGGGAATATGTTAACGTTTGTTTTATTGAAAAATTTATATTCATTTTTCAGAAATTAAATATATATTCGAACATACCTGTTAAAATGCAGATATTTTTTCCAGTATGATATAAAATTTTGAAACTTTGTTCAATGAGTTTATATTTTCTTTATATTCAAACAAAAACGGAAATTGTAGGGGAGAGTTTTAACCTGAAAAAATCCGCCCGCTTCGCGGGCACATTCTCATAGCGCGCTTCGCGCGCGGCTCGCTTCGCTCGCAAGTTTCAGCGCGCCTAGGGCGCGCACCTGTTGGATCTCGCGCTTCGCGCTCGATTGGGTATTCATCTCGCGCTTCGCGCTCGATAATGTATTCACCTCGCGCTGCGCGCTCGGACACATTTGTCGTCTAGGTTTTCACACTTCGTGTCCTCGCTAGTGCACGCTTCGGGGGCTAATACTCTCTTAAAGCTTCATCGTTATAACCTGCTTTTGGTTTAATTATGTCAGTTTTACATAAAAAGAAGAACTAATTTACTTAAGGTTCTATCGACCTTAAGGAACACATTCTCATCACGACACTCGCGCTTCGCGCTCGATATTTCGTTTGATCATCATGTGAACCTCGCGCTTCACGCTCGTTTCTGTTCATCGTATAATAGAAACCCAAAAGTTCGCAACGACCATATGTTACGTTCAATCTTCTTCAGATAAAAATGACTAAAGTTGTATTTGAATTAAAATGAAGAAGGTAATTCCTTTACTTTAGCGTATATTTCCGTATCTTTATAATAAATCCTACAATCAGAAAGATTTTTTTCCAACTATCTGAAAAGGGGAGAAAAGAAGTATTTAAGTCGTTTTTGGAACATATATCTTGCTTTTTCATTCATAATCACACCGACCCCTTGACTACCATGTGATTCCCTATCTACTCCTAACCATATTTCAAAACCGCTTTTCAACACCCCATTTTCTATGTTTCTACTTTCGCATCCCTTTTTCTTTGTCTCAGGTACACATAAAATATCTAGTTTCCTAGCATGCATAGTTTCTCGTAGTTCTCTTACTTTAAGATCATTCACTCCTCTAGCATTACAAACACCCAGTCTCCATTCATCGCCTGAAACTCAAACTTTGCGTTTACCGTGTGTATGCATTTAGTCAATCCAAGTTTCAGTCCAGTCCGAGGCTACTTTATTGTTTGTATTGTTCATGTTTAGATGAAAGAATCGCAATTGGTTGATGTTTTATGCTGAGAAGGTCACCAGCCTTCAGCAGCGTTGTATTACATAGGAGTTCATATGTTTCCATCTGCGCATTCCCGGCCCACCTCTAAACGAGGAGCCAACAAGTCTTTTTTTTTTTATATATATATATATATATATATATATTAATTTCGTCTATTTGGAGCATAGTTCTTGAAATATAAATGTAATAGTCGAATTTTTTCAGAGCAATTATTTTAGTAAATAAAGATCAAAACGCATTCTGAAATAAAAGTCAGATTTTCAGTCAGAATAAATTGTTTAAATTATTATTATATTTTATTGTTTTAATCGTTAGAAATAGTATTGAGAACATAAAAACAATGAAATATTGTGAAAAAACACACCCGAGATGAAAAATAAAGTAAATAAGCAAAGTTTTGATGAGAATGTGCCCGCTTATCGGGCCGATTTTTTCACTGTTAATGTTATTTTTTACGAATAAAACAAAAACTACACATCCTATCAAAAAGTGACCCATGAGAAATTTGTAGATCTTTTTTGAATGCACAATTTTAGTCCAGCCATCATTTGTCGTATCTTGCATAGTTTGACTGTAAAATTGATTTTTTGGATTTTTCATTATTTCTTGTGCAATAAAAATGTGAATTTTCGATTTTTCAAGAAAATTCAAAAAGTCATTATGATAATCTTGTAGGGCGTGCAAAAAGAAACACTTTTCTTATCGTGACTTTTTTTCGTATCGTGCGTTGTTTGGCTGAAAATGTGAATTTTCGTTTTTTCTTTTGGATTTTGTAAATTCTGTAACTCGGAAAATTTTCATTTTATCGAAAAATGTCATGAGAATAAAATATTTGAATTTTCAATTACTATAAGCAACCGTACATATAATTTCCAAATTTTGAAAAAAAAAACGGTCCAAAAAATTTTCAAAATGCCCTCACTTTTTGAATTTTCATCCAAAATAGCTGGCTAACGAACTTGACCTTTCGTTTAGGAGACTAAAAGAGTATACCAAAGGCCAGTCAAATCGGTCATTTCTTTCGAAAGTTATCGTGTTCACAGACAGACATACAGACAGACAGACACATTCGTAAAAACCTGTTTTTTGGGTTCAGGGGGTCTCAAAACGTGGACATTTGACAAAAACCGGGGGGGTCAAATTTTACACAAATCTAATACCTTCTCTAGATGAGAATGTAAAATGGGATGGTTTTAAATACTGTGGACTAGTTGATTGTGACTTAGTGAAAAATTGACATATTATATTGGTGAAATATCAGTCTACAACTAAATGTGAAAAAACTGCTTTTATTCACTATCTAATGATGATAAATTTCATGGGGGTAGTCAAGCCTACTAAAAAAAAGAAAGCTTATGTTATTTCATTTTTAATGCACAATATATGTCAGAATAAGCGTTTCAGGATTAAAACTTCAAACGTATGTTGTGATTGATTTTTCATAACAGCAATAAGCATTAAATTAACTGTAGGGATAAATAACCCTTTGTAATGAATTTTTTACAAAAGCCCGGAACATGTCAACTTCAGTTTTGAATTTTCTTAAGAACAATATACAATATACAGTGAAATTCTGCAGATTTGAAAGTTTCTGTATACAAAAATGTCAAAAAAATCACATTTGCTTATTGTGAGAAATTATCTGACGTTTGTGTCGTTGGAAAATTCTGATTCGTTTTCAAGATCTTAAAGAAAAACTTTTTCGGGGGTAAACTTTAAGGGTGGTTTTCACTCCTTGAATCGACAAATTAAAACGTCACAAAAATACGTGTCTGCTATTTTTTATGTAATAAAACGTATTACAGAATGAAGAAAATCGGATTTTTAAAATACTTTCACTATTTACAAAGCATTAAAAAAATGGCTGAGACGATGAGATTAACTTTTGATTTCTGTGAGTTTACCGTGGAGCTCCTCAAATCGAAAAAGTTGCGCAATTGATAATGCTAGTTAAAGTAAATAATGTAAGGTGGCATAACTTATGTGTAAATAATTCAGGTTTTTCAATTCAATTACGCAGTACGAACCAGGATCATGTGACTTACTCTATTGACAAATTTCACAATATTACCTCATTTCAACAAAGCGAAAAATTTGATACGATCACGTTCTTTTACTAAACTTTCCTTCTTGCGACGTTTTTAATTTCAATAACCTTATTTTAATTAAGCCCTAAATAAATTCGTATATTTCCACTGTGAAAATAGTAGTACTTTTCCACTATCGAATTTTGAATTAAAAATATTTCGACAAATCGAATTTGTCGATTTCTACTATAATTTATTAGCTAAGTTTCCTCTAAATTAACTAAATTAGATTTAGAAAGTAAAATAAAAAAATGTTACTTGATTTAAAGAAATAATTTTCTTTGATTGAAATAATGAGTTAAGTAAATCATTCCTTAAATTTAAGCCAGTCCTTTATTAAAATGAAAAATAAATGTTTAAATTAAGCAAATAGTATCGAACAAATCGTTTCTTTAACTCAAAGAAGGAAAAGCACAATTCTAAAAAAAAAGTTGCTTTTTTGAAAGGAAGTTATGCTTGGAATTAAAAAAACAAAGTTATAGCAACAATTTCTTACATTTCAACATAACTTTTCTCTGGGTGAATTAATTGTGCCATTTTGAAAAATTAATTTTTTTCTTATTCAATTTTCTTATATAACAAGGCATATCTACATATATTCACAGTTTAAACAATGTCTCCAGAAAAACAGATTTTTCTTTACCTAGCATTAGCTTTGCCAATGCTTCAAATCGTGATAATTTCGTAATTCTTCCCCAACTCTTCTCTTATGAATTGTTCTGACGTCAATTGAATAAAACTTCCACGTATGATAAGTAATTAGTATAAAAAGGCCACTTTCCAAATTCAGGTGAAATACTTCTGGTTCAGCTTTGCTAGGAAATTGATATTAAACGACTTATTCATTCATCATGATGTGGTCGATTTTCTTATTATCTTTCTGTGCTTTTCAAGTAAGTGACCCACAAATTTGTAAAAATGATGAATTATTAAACTGAAAAATTCATTTACATATATTCAATATTGAGTATCACCAATTTGAACTCACAAAATACAAAAACTCACCTAACCGATTCTCTTTAAATTTACAGGCCTCATTATTTATATCTACACATTAGGGACTGTGCCGAAATTACGTAACACATTCTTTCCATGTCTTAGCCCTCTTCATGTAAAAATTCTTAAGAAAGTAGATTGAAACACCCCTCCTATTCTTTGCAATTTCTCAAAAATATTTTTAGATCAGTAATTATTTTTTAAATATCAACCCACAAGTCTGTTTTGTAGGTTCTAAAAAAACCCCTGTGAGTGAGAAATTGGGTTTTGCAAGTTTTTGGCGATAATTATTATTTCCTTGCGGTTTACTAAATACAAATTGTTTCTCATACATAAAATACTACTTTCTATTGATAATTAGGTGTTTGCATAAATTTTTTAAACAATTTATTATTGTTTTAAAAACTGTCTCTCAGAATAGAGTTAAACAGTCGCAGTTTTTTCCGAATTTTTCTACTTATTTTCAACTTTTCAGTTAGATCGGGTTAGATTTGGAATTTTATCAAGAATCTTAGAAAAATTATATTTATATAACTTGAAAAAATAAACTGCTAATACTTATTTTCTTATTTTCAAATCTCAGAATCTAATTTTAGCTTAAATTCCATTGCTCAAAAAATGTAAACAAATATATATTTATCAAAAGTTGTTGTTTTGTAATAAAACTTATTTTTTGACTTAAATCGAAAAATCCGCGCGTTTGATGATGGTAGTTAAAGTAAATAATGTTATGTGAAATAGATTAACTGTGCAAATAATTATTTTTTTTACATTTTGAAGACGGAACTTGTAGATATGCTGCTTATTTTAATAGTGATGAAAATTTGACAAAATCACGTTCTTTCCTTAAACTTTCCTCTATGCCACGTTTCTCATTTCAATAACATTGTTTTAGTTAAGCCCTAGATAAATTAATATATTTTTACTTTGAAATTAGCAAGTAAGTGAAGGGCAACATGGGCAGTAGGTTGCGGTGGCTACTTTGACTAATTTTATTTGAATGACTAGCTCATATCTTCAATTATTTAATATTGATTATGCATTTTTCAAATAAATATTAGTGCATAATAAATGCTGATAAAATGTAATATAAAACAAAATTATAAAATCTTATTAAATTTTAGATCAAATAACCTAATTATCCATTTTTAACAACAATTATTTAGAAGATCTAAGTATTCTACAAAAGGGTTGAGATATTTTTACGTCCCGAATAATTTTTCTTCAAATATATAGAAAATTATATCATCAAATCTACGGGTATATTTAGTAAATACTGCAAAGCCCGATAAAGTTAGAAAATCTTGAATGATTTTTTGTGTAGCACTAATTTCAAAAATGGCGAAAAATTTTTCTTTTATAAATATTTTTTCAAATATCCTGAAGTCTTTTAAATTCTTCAAAATCTTTGAAAATACTTTGAACCATTGTAATATCTCTTCAAATCTTTCAAAGACCTCAATTTTCATGAACAAATTTTTTGAAATTTCATTAAAATATTATAAAGTCCCTTGAAATCCCATAAGATTTAAAGTTCTATGAAATCCTTTGAGATCCTGAGAAATTTATTAAAATTCCCTCTTGAGAACTTTTAGAATCTACTAAAATTTCTGAAATCCACGGAAAACTGATGAAATCCTGTAAAATCCGATAGAATGTCTTGAAACTCCTTTGAAATATCTTGAGCTCTTTTATATTTTCTGAAATTCCTTGAAACTATTTTAAATATCCGTAATACTTCAAAACTCTCTAAAAGCTTTTAAATTTCTTCGAATCCAGTGAAGTTAAATGAAATCTAACGATATTCCTTGAAATTTCTAGAAATTTTTAAATCTCTTGAAACTTCCCCGGAATCCTTAAAAATAACTGAAAATATTCCCAAACCTTTGAAATCTTTTAAAATCCCTTGAAATTTTTCAAAACTCTTGAAAATTCCTTGGAATATTTAAAAATTACGTAAAATCTTCAAACTTCTCTAAAATCTCTTTAAATTTTAAAAGCTATTGAAATTTCTGATAATATTTGAAAATCTTTGAAATCCTGGAAAATTAATTAAAATACCTTATTGAGAGCCTTTGAAATCCTTTAGAATCATAGAGGCCTTCGAAAATCGGATAAAAACCAGTGCAATCTGCTGAAAAATCTTAGAAATCCTTTCGATATTTGAAAATGCTCTGAAATCCATTGTAATATTTTCGAATATCTTAGCTTCACACGAAAAACTTAAAAATGTTGAATGATTTTGAGGACAGCAGTACTTTCAAAAATTGTAAAAAAATGTCATTCTTAATATTTTTGTTCTTTTTAAATAATTATGAAGAAAAATTAAAAATACTCAACTAATTGTTGAAGCCTTGTTACAATCTTTTATTGTAAAATTAGTAAGATTAACATTATGTACTATAATTTTGTATATGCATGGCTGCCCTATATGATTGATTTGTTGAAAATATTACAAAAAAGTATTGATTTATCCCCCGCCCATGTAACAGCTCTTTAAATTTTCTTGAACCCCCTCCCCCCGAACAGCTGTTACGTAATTGATGAATTGGCCATGAAGAAAAATTTAACTGCTATTTTTTTATATTTTCGAAATACTTTGTCTCTCCGTTTTCAAAGCATTACAGAAAATTAATCACTCTTGAATATTCGAAAAATATCTAAAAATAACACAAATTTGAGAGTTCAGCGTTCAATTCTCTTTATTTTCTATAACAACATACCACTATATATATATAATACCAATATATATATATATATATATATATATATATATATTATATATATGCATTAAATGTATTAAAAATGAAATGGTAAAAGTTAAAATAAAAATAACTTTACAGATGGTCTTCGCAGATAAGTTAGCCGACGATATTGAAGATTCAACTTACCCATTATATACAGAACTGGTTTTAGTTAGTTATAAACCAAACGATGAAATTGTGGTCAGTAGACAACAATGATTTTCAATTTATAAATATTTGTTTAATTAAAAAAGTTGTTGAAAATATCTTATAGTTTTGTTCTTGTTTTTCACTAGGCTGCATGTCAAGCTGTGAAGGTAGAAGGAATAAGCTGGATCCAAATAGACAACAAATGTACGAATACTGATTATGATAAACGATTCAAAAAAAGTTGCAAAACCAAAACGAAGCAGTGTAAACAGTGTTATCATAAAGTCAAAAATACTGAGGATATTCAGGTACTTGAAAAAAGATACTTTATAATATATTTCGCGCACAATATCTGCTCTTTCCAATCAAGTTTTATATGTTTATTATTATAATATTAAATCTAAACTCCAACGAAACAAGTTTCACAATAAATATCACTAAATTTCTGTATGGTAATTATCAAATGTTAATTCTTTTATTATGATTCATAAAACATATTCTTATTGTTAATTGAAGAAAAAGTTTTTGTCGATCACAGGAGGTAAATTTGAATAATAAGTCACAATTATTTTGCAACGTTTCTTCAGCTTGGTTCGCTGACCACATCAGGCTTATAACATTCGAATGTAAGTTCACATGAAAATAATATATAAAATTGACAAAAAAAATTGTCAACTAGTCTAAATGTAAATTAACGTTTGCACCTTGTCTGTAAGGTGAAGAGCTGACGAAACATTGCAAAATAATTGTGTTTACTATTCAAATTTATAGCAATTACGAACATACAAACAATATTCAAAAGATTTTTAATGGGATTAATTTATACACGAATGTTTAATGTAAATATAAAAAAAAATATTTTTTTATTTAAAGACTGCTGAAACCTGCTGTAAGAAACTAATTGCCGAATTAAAGAAAGATGTAGAAGAGTATATTGCTCAGGTTAAGACATGCATTACAAAATGCGTTGAATCTTCAACCGAATGCCGTAAGGAGATCACAAATCTACAAAAAATGCAAGAAAACTGGTATCAAGATATTCCCGCAGGTCTTCCTTTACCAAATCTATCTACACTTTAAAAAAGAAAAATTGTTAAAAACTGACGAAAGTAAAAAGACCAAGGTATGAAGTACAGCTGTGATTGTATTGAAATCAATAAACAATTTAAAAAAAGAACCTTATAATTTACTGAAAACCAAGTTAAATCTATACTGATCTTTCAAGTACATATATGGACAACATGACAGTTCCGTAAATGTTACAATTATAGGCAACTAAGTATGACTGTCATTGGTGGTTACCAGTACTACTTCTCAAATGGTACTGACCTGCGGGTCAGTAGATTTTACCGATACAGTCGCTATTCAGCACTGATGCTCGATGCTGCAATTACGAATTATCATGTCACATTGACGGATAATATAGACAGATCTAACTTATGTTAACGGCACAGAAAAAACAGAAGATAAACTTGACATCGATTTCCGACGAAAGTTTCGCTGCAACAAAAATTAACCTTGTCGAATAATCTTTACTTGAAATTAAGATAATTCCGTGTTTTTAAACCATCTCGGAATAATTTGTCAGTTGTTTGTCAGTAAAAAAGCGTCTTCTGCTATGTAGTTCACAGCAGTGCAAAGAACAGTGTGAAGTATGGATGGAATTGGTCTGGAAATCAGGACATGAGATTTTTAAAAACATTGCACTTATTACCATTCTATTTTAATAATAATTGCACTTATCGCGGACGAATGGTTATATATTTTTGATGACTGTCGATAAAGCACTCGACAAAATTCGAAAAAGTCGCTATATTTACTATGATCTTAACCATAATTCACAAGTTATGAGATATGAATTTCCGTTTTGAAAGTTTCGAGATCCGTCGGTATTGCAGTTCAATATAAAAGCCTTTTTCCGAAGTAAAATTTTAAACCTAAAAGATGATTTCTGAACAATTACAACTCCTATCGACCTTATTTCATGCTTCAAATTATTATTACTTAACATTTCATTTTTTGAATAATTTTTTGAACTCAGAATTTTTGTTACGTATGAGGGCACCCTGATTTGTAAAATTTTATTTTAAAAAGTTATTAAATAAATATTTATCAAGAATATTGAATGTAAATTGAAAATGTTTAATTTAATTTTTAATTTTTTACTGTAGATAACATTTTATATTAAGATAATATTGATGGAAATTTAAGTATATTCTATCAGGTATTTCAGGTTAGGTAGGTGAAATCAAAGATGTCTGCAAGCTGAGGGATGAACAATAATACCAATTTTTTCGATGAATATTATTTATTTATTAAAAATACAATGATCAAATATTTTTATCAAAAAAAATTTAATATTTAAAGTATCTGAATTATTCATTTATTGAAAAAATATATTTTTGGATGAAAATGTTTGGACGACTAAAAAATTCTAGAAAATAAAATTCATGACTCTTTCAAATTCCCGATTTGGGAATTTCCCGAATAATACAATTTTTGAATATGTGATAAACTTTCCTAACTGGAAAATTCCCGAATAAAGAATTTCCGAACAGCTTATGATATTACCAAAATAGGAAATTCCAGACAGTTTATAATATTACCGAGTTTGAAAATTCCCGATAGAAAATTGCCGAATTATAAGATATCCGAACTGGAAAATTCCTGAATTATAAAACTCCCGAAACAATGGAAAAATGGTTTTCAATCAATATTATTTATTAAAAATACAATCAAATATTTGTATAAAAAAATATTTTTTTCTGATCAAAGTTTCTAAAATTATTGTTTGAATTCAAAATAAAAATTATTGAAAAAATATATTTTTGGACGATTGAAAAATCCTAAAAAATAAAATTTCCGAATAATATAATTCCCAAATAATGAAATTCCCGAATAAAAAATTCCCAAACAGTTTATGATCTTACCGAAATGGAAAATTCCCGACAGTTTATAATATTACCGAATTTTAAAATTCTTGCTAGAAAATTGCCAAATTATAAAATATACGAACTGAAAAATTCTTGCATTATAAAACTCCCGAAACAATAAAAAAATTGTTTTTCAATCAATATTATTTATTTCTTAAAAATACAAGAATCAAATATTTTCCTAAGAAAAAATATTTTTCTTCTTCAAAGTTTCTAAAATTATTGTATGAATTTAAAATCACAATATTTGAAGACAATTTTCATCCAGAAATATATTTTTTTCAATTATCGTAATTTCAAAGTTAACCAATAATTTTAGAAACTTTAAACATTAAAAATAATTTTTTTCTTGATAAAAATATTTCATTATTATATTTGTTTAAATTCGGAAATTTTCTAGTTCGGATATTTTATAATTTGGCAATTTTCTGTCGGGAAGTTTTAAATTCGGTAATACTATAAACTATTCGGAACTATCCATTTCGGTGATATCAAAAACTGTTCGGGAATTTTCCAATTCGGGAATTTTATTAACCAGAAATTTTATTACATATTCGAAAATTTTATTATTCGGGAATTTCCCAATTCGGGAATTTGAAAGAGTCGGGAATTTTATTTTCCGGGATTTTTCAGTCCTTCAAATTTTTTTTCAAATATTGTTACTTTGAATTCAAATATCTAGATCCGCCACTGAATGTTCCAACTTCAAATATAATTCGATTCCTACTTTTTGGTTTTCTTCCTAACCAACAACACCGACTGTGGCAGGAAGTATATATAAAGTCTAATTATTTTCAAAATAACAATTAGGTAAGTGAAAAGTTGTTCTAAATCTAGTGTCCTGATTTATAGCTTTTCATGTATACTTTGCCGTTTTTCCATTGCTGCGAAGGACGTAGCAGACGACAGCTTTTATTCCATCGTAAGATAAACTTTCGCCAAATAGCATGTAATCTTTAACAGCTGAACATTTTACATGCAACAAAATTTAACTTTAGTTTTTTCTGTGGGTATAGACTATAGTTTAGACGGCCCTATAAATTGTTAAAAAAAACTATTGCCAAAAAATAGTTAATAAATACGCGGTTGATTCCTGGATATATTTTCGGATAAACTTAAGGTAAACGTACCTATCATGAGACAAATTTTGAGGGGGTTTTAAAATTTTAGTTAATTTTTTTACGATAGTAGAATATATTTTCAAAATGTTTATATCAATGAATGCGCTGATTTTTTCTGAATACGAAACGCCTATTAAAAGTTTAATTTAGTCTCAGCAAAGTTATTATATTTGTGAAAAAGCGGAACGACCTTTATGTACCTATTATGAAACAACTTTTGGACTCTTGTATCAGTGTTCCATAATGCATGTCCCTATTATGGAACAGCAAAGAAATGTGTTTTTCATATTAATATGGCTTATTTTAAATTATTCTCTATATTAAATCGAACTAAATAGTACAATGAACTCTTATGCCAATCGTTCATAGAGATAAACACATTGAATACAAGTTTTCATTAAAATTGACAAACCTAACCTATAAAGGGTAGTTTTCGTGAACCAATAGAATTATATTTTATTTTTCCTGAAAAATGTTTGTTACAGGGAATGAATGTTTATTTAGGTAAATGAAAAAGAAGAAAACCCATGAAGGATGAAGTCAAAACTTAAGAAACTTGTTCAAAGTAAAGTGTAAATGAAATATTAGGCTAAATACCCCTTTCGTTTTTTTTTCTTTTATTGTATGTACTTGATAATAACTTTCTATGTTTTATTGAATATTCGTCCTTTTTGGTGAAAAATTAACCTTCTTGGTTCAAAATTCATATTTCTCCTTGAAAATTCAACAGTTTGTTTTAAATTTGTTTTCTCTGTTGACTGAGAATTATTTTTTAATTGAAAACTCAACTATTCTTGAAAATTTATCTTTTTTGGTTGAATTTAACTGTTTTTTATTTGAAATAAAAATATTTGTTGGTTGAAATTTCAATTGTATCACATTGTTTGTTGAGAATTCATCTTTTTTAGTTGAAAATTTAACTCCTTCGTTAAAAGTGTAACTCATTTGTTAAACATTAATTCTTTTCGTTGATGATTCATCATTTTAATTGAAAATTCATCTCTGATTGAAAATTTAACGACCTAGTTAAAAACCAATTTTTCTAACTGAAAATTCAACCACTCCAGTTGAAAATTTAACTATATTACTATATAACTAATCTATTTTTGTTTAAAAATGTATCTTTTTTGGACGAAAATTTAACTGTTTGATTAATAATTGATCTTTTTTAATTAAAAATTGAAATATTTGGTGAAATTTTTTTTTTCAAAATTGATATTATTTAATTTTACATATCTTTTTTTGAACTTAATAAAGTTTTAATTCTTAACTGTTAAATGGTCTAATCTAATTTAAGGGACCGCGCCGCATATAAATTACCTAGTTGAATTTCTAAACAAACAAGATGAATTTTCAACAAAAAATGTAATAGTTAATATTTTAACTACGAAAAGATTTTCTTCTCAAATCAAAAACATTTAAATTGAAAAAAGATGACATTTCTACCAAAAGAGATAAAATTTCAAATCAAAAAGACAAATTTTCAACCAAGAAAGATTTTCCAGACAAAAAAGAAAAAAAACTTCATCCAAAATATTGAATTTTCAAGCGAGAAAGACGCGCTTTGTACAAAACAGTTAATTTTCAACCATATAGATGTACTATCAATTAATATTAGGAAACTTTATGAAAAAAATGAATTTTTAAGAAAGTAGTTCAACTTTTAACGAAGGAGTTGATTTTTCAACCTAAGAAGATTAATCAAAAAAAATGTAATAGTAGATATTTTAACAGAAAAATATTTTAATGTTAAACCAAAAACAGTTGAATTTAACCAAGAAAGATGAATTTTCAACAAAATACTTGAATTCTCAACTAAAATACATTAATTTTCAACCAAACAGTTGCATTTATAACCAAAAAACTGGATTTTCTACCAAAAAGGAAGAATTTTCAACAAAATACATCAACTAATTTGCAACCAAATAGTTAAATTTTCAACCAAAAGGATTATTTTTCTAACAAAAAATATGAATTTTCAACCAAATAGTTGAATTTTCAACTAACAAAGATACATTTGTCCCAAAAAATGTAAGTTTTGAATTTTCAGTAAAAAAATAATTTTCAGCCAAAAAAAAACGAATTTTCAACAAGATAATTAAATTTTGAACTGGAGAAATTAAATTTTAACTAAAATTATGAATCTTCAACTATAAAAATGAGTTTTTTAACAAAGTAGTTCAACTTTGGACTAAATAGTAAAGTTTTTTACCAACATGTGGACCTTGCTGCGAAATTATTCAATTTGCTACCATATTGTTAAATTTTCGAGCCCAAAATAAAAATTCCCTACATAACAGTTGAATTTTTAACCCGAAAATGTGAATTTTCAACGCCAAAATTAATTTTTAATTTAAACAGATTATTTTTTACCAGACCGTTACATTTTTAACCAAAATAGATTGAATTTATACAAAAAGAGAAGAATTTTCAAATCAAAAAGACGAATGTTCCACAAAATAGTTGAATTGTCAACTAAAGAAAAATGTTTTAGTCAAGAAGGAAAAAAAAATCAAATTCTAGAATTTTTAAGCCAAAAAAAACTGAATGGACTTCCAAATAAAAATAGTTGGATTTATTAATTGGGTTCTAATAATTCAGTTCGCATTTAAGTAAAAACGGAAAAAATGTGGGAACGTCTGTGAAGCCTGCGATAAATAAATAGGAATTTTGATAATGTATAGAGTAGAAAGTAATACTAATAGAATACACAAAGTGTGTCGGACTTCGTAACATTTCAGGCACTGAAGATATTATAAAATTGGACTTTTCACTAAAATAGTAATTAAATACTTATTTTTATTAACACATTTAATTTTCTACAACTAATTTCGTTAAGTTTCCACGTTTATTTAATTAACAGAGTAAATATTTTATATGTAATTTCGTTTCCTAAGTTTATAAAATCTTAGCAATATTTGGAGTGGGAGGGAGGGGACAGCAAATCTCACGGTATTTTACATGTGGGCAGAGGGGGTTAAAAATTGCAGAAAAACTCCTTACGTAATTTGTGGACGACCCCTTATTTATTTGCTTATTCATTTATTACTATTTCGTGAATTTATGATTATTTGTGAATCTCGGAACAGTGAGGGTACGTGGGTTAGTGTTTGCAGATGATAAGGTTGTTACGGCAGAGTCAATCGAAAGGGAAATGGCTTAATGGTATACATACATACATCAGGCCTTACTTCTTTAAACTTTAGGGGGACAGCTGCAGCCTAGTGACAAAGAAGAACAAAACTATAACATATTTTTGACAACTTTTTCAACTAAACAAATATTTAGAAATTGAAAATTATTGTTGTCTAGTGACCGCATTATCATTTAATGGTTTATCACTGCCTTCAGTCAGTTTTTGATATAATGGGTAATTTGAATCTGCAATATCGTCGGTTAACTCATATGCGAAGACTATCTGTATAGTTATTTTTATTGAAACTTTTACTGTTTTATTTTCAATGCATTCCATGTATATATAGTGGTATATTGCTATACCCTAGAGTTGTGGGAGCCAATCAAAACGGAGTCAATGCGATGGACTGGCGGAATCTCGATACTTTTAGGTTACCGACACTGCTAGAGTGCTACGATACCAGTATAATCCCTGAACAAGAAGGTTAAATGGCACAAAAGCAAGCTCTGTGGTAAGAGAAACACCCAGAGCTCCTGCACTTTTCGCATCAACGTCTGCGAAAGCATGCCGGACAACTCGGGAAAAGGGGCTATGTAAGCGTTTTTGCCAGTTTTGAAAACAAATTGCAAGTCCTCCATTGATTCTGCCATAACAATCTTGTCATCTGCGAAAGCTAACCCACGTACCTTCACTGTTTCGAGATCTACACCTTCTTCGTCGAAGAGCGCCATTCTGAGACACTTATCCATAAATATGATAAAAAGCCATGAGGACATAACGCATCCTTGTTTCACGCCTTGCATAATATCGAACCAGTCACTCAGTTTCCCATTCACCCTTACACTCACTTTAATACCTCTATATATCGTTTTTATTGCTTGTAGGAGCCATCCATTGACTCCGTACTCTTTAAGGACTTCCAAAGTTTACTTCTATTTACCTTGTTAAATGCTTTTTCTAGGTTTACAAACGCACAGAAAACTTTCTTTCCTACTCTCAAGCTTTTCTCTGTGATCTGTCTTAAGCTAAATATCTGATCTGTACATGATCTTCCTGGCATAAATCTACTTTGGACTTCCCATATCTTTTCTTCTGTAATTTTCATTACCCTACGAATAAGTATTTTTGAGTATATTTTACTGACGGTACTTAGTAAGCTGAAAGCTCTGTAATTACAGCAGTTGCTTTTATCTCCCTTCCTTTTGTATATTGGTACGATAATCGCTCTTCTCCAATCGTCTGGGACATCTCCCATCTCGATACATAAATTTATTATTTCGCAAAACCTGTGAGGTATATACTCGCCACCGTATTTAAGCATTACAGAGCTAATACTGTCTACACCAGCAGCCTTACCATTTTTCAAGTTCTTAGTTATATCGCTAACCTCAGTGAAACAGAATTTTTCAATTGGGTTTTCTAATACATTATGTACTATGTCGCAGTTCTGTTGCCCTATATCTTCACCTTCTAATAATTCTTTAAAAGAATCTTTTAAAGCGTCTACTATCCTGTCTGTATCATATAGCATTTCACCTTTGCCTTTTCTCATGCTGAAAAACTCTGTATTTTTACTTTCCTTCATCTGTTTAAATAATAGTTACTTGCTTTCTTCAAAGTCGTTTTGTATTTTCTTCTCTTCTTCTGCTCTGATTTTATCTTCACTTTCCTTGACTAGTCGTTTAACTTTCCTCTTTTTGTGTCTGTAATCATTTTCAAGTCTATTTCTCTCCTCATCGCTAAGACCTGCCATGTTTAATGTTCTCTTGTGCGCTTTTTTCTTTTCTTGCTGGGCTGCTTGAATTTCATCATTCCACCACGCATCACCAGACTTTCTTCCTACCACTGCCGACCACACACTTCAGTCGCACTCCTAACAATGACATCCACAAACAAGGCTAATGCGGCCTCTATATTTTTATTATCTATTAGTGTCACCTAAGTTGCCTGATTATGCGTTCGTTTATTATTATGTTATTATGCGTTCTTATTCTGAGAATCTATTCGCACTCCCGGTTTCTGCAAATTTTCAATATTTATTCGCGTTTGTTTCGTTTTTTTTTTGTTCTCTTTCTTCTCTATCCCCGCCCTAAGTTTATTTTGGAGACTAAAAGGTAATGATCAGTATTGCATTCGGAGCCCCTCATAACTCTTGTATCTTTGACTAGTTCTCTTAGTCTTTTATCCGAAATAACGAAGTCAATTATACTGCGGTCATTTCCTTTACACCAGGTGTCTGTTCATATCTCCTAGCAGAATTATTCTTTCACCTTGATCGCAAGTACTTATTGTATCATTTAAAGTGTCCCAGAAGGCGTCTTTGACTTCTCTTGGATCGCTATCAACTGGGGAGTAGCACGCTATGATAAATAATCTTCTGATTACTAGCTTCATTCCAGCCCACAGCAATCTGGGTGATACAAAATCATTATCTTTGAGATGCTGTCTTGCTTTTCCATTCATAATTGAACCGACCCCCCTCACCAACATGTGATTCACTACCTACTCTTGACCATATTTCAAAACTGCCTTTCAACACCCCATTTTCTATATTACTACTTTCGCAAACCTTTTTCTTCGGCTCAGATACACATAAAATATATAGTTTTCTTACGTGCATAGTTTCTCGTAGTTCTCTTACTTTAAGATCAATCACTCCCCTAGCATTTTAAACACCCAGTCTCGATTCATCGCCCAGAAATCGACCTTTACGTTTACCGTGTGTATGCATTTCGTGAATCAGAGATTCAGTCCATTCCGAGGCTATTTTATTGTTTGTATTACTCATTGCTTGAATTGTACGCCCAACTACCACCTTTATGCGAGAAATATGTTTTGCGAATCGAAATCATATCCAAGTTAAGTAGTGATTCGTCGTACGGTGGAGAGTCTAGTTGTAACGTC
>CAKNYM010049814.1:0-12561 GCA_932195095.1 Andricus curvator
TGAGAATTTTTGATTTTAAGAAAAATTGCCTAAATTTTGTTAGTTTTCAAACTTTTTTGGCACAATTAATAAAAAAATTTGGAAAAATTTTTGGCATTTGGTCTAAAAAGTTTTCTAAAGCCAGAAGCCATGTTTTTGAACAATTAGAGCAAATTTTAGGTATACTGCTTCGACTATTATTCTAATTATATTTATATTTATATTTATATTTATATTTATATTTATATTTATATTTATTATTTATTTAGTTTGATTTACTAAAATAAAATGACGGTATCAAAATCAGTTAAAACTCGTTATAAAATAAGCGACACAAAAATTCATTTTTGAAATAATTTTATTTGTTCACATATTAACAAAAAATTGCAAAGAAAATGCATTACTCAACGCTCCGGATAACATCCGAATCTTAAAGTACACTAAACCTAATTCATGTAAAATATCGAATATATAATGAATGAAAATTACAATTAAGTGATTTCAAAAACGAAGAGTGGATTACTATATACAGGTAATATAATTTAATTGATTTAAATATCGCGGTATCACAATATTATATCCTTTCTCTTCAGATAAATAAGCTATTGCTATCTTAATTTATATTAAAATATAATAACATATTGGCAAATAAAGGACGGAATAAAATTTTCACAATAATTACATTCAAGCACTAGGATATCAGAGAAATAATTATTTAATAAACATTTCTTGATACATCCCTAACAGCAAACAATATTCTCACAATGTTGTTGCAACATTGCAATATTATTTTGCAACATTGTCTCAATTTAGTTACAATATTGACACAAAACTGTCGCACAACATTGTTGCAACATTGCAGGAATATTGCAAAGCTGTTGGAGATATCTAGTGCTCGAATATTTTTCATTGTATCTGAATATCTTATTTGCGGATAAGAGATTTTCCCTAATATTGATCAACGACTTGGTTGATCCAGTCAAGATAGTAAGAAACTCGAGAGTAAACGCCAGGAACACCAGCTTTACCACAACCAATACCCCAGGAAACGACTCCAGCCAATTGCCATTTTCCTTGTCTTTCACAAACCATGGGACCACCACCATCACCTTTGCAAGCATCTTTTCCTTCTTCTCCTCCTGCACAGATGAATCCTGGATGCAGATTGAAACTTGGTCCTAATCTGGTTCTTCTCATTTGTTGTTCACAAACAGGGTTGCTCACGACTGGAACATCCACTTCCTTCAGGATGTTTTGGTATTTTCCAAAGTCACCGAAAGCGTCTTTGCCCCATCCAGTTGTCCAACATCTGGAAATAGAAACAAGTCTTAAATAAGATACAATTTTTATGCGCTTTACTGCAATGTTGTAAGGAAGGACTTAAATACAAACCTGGTGCCAGTGAAGTCTTCGAATTTTTGTGGAAGGCAAGCTGGACTAATGTGAGGATTCTTTTCAAAGTTGACATCTTGATCCAGTTTCAAAATAGCGAGGTCATTGTAAAGGGTACCGGCATAAAATTCCGGATGAACATAAACGCTGACAACATCTCTTTCGATGTATGGGAAGAATTCGACATCATGATTGACATCCCATTCGCCAAGACGAGCTCGGAGATCTCGACCTGCGTGAGTTTTTACGCAATGAGCAGCAGTCAGGATGTGGCGAGGTGAAATTAGGGTTCCACCACAAACATAAACACTCTCGGATGGGTCCTTCTTCAAGATAGCCACTTGCCATGGATATTCGCCTAAAGGACAAAAATTGAGTCTATTTAGATAACTGAAACTTTTACAGATTTAAAGAGCTAAGATAAAATGAAGAGGAAATCATATTTTTCTTACCAAATTCTGAGTCTCCATCAACGTAAACAGGGTTCTTGATACGACCATTGATTCCTTGACCATTCCTCGTTCCACATTGACCAGGTCTTCCAGGACGACCAATAATATTGGCTTTACGACAGCAGACATGAGAAGGACCACATACAGGTGGTCTTCCAAATTGTCTCTACATACATCAAAAAAATAATAATTAGACATCTAAACAGAAAAGTTACTTAGTAACTACTTTGCCCCAAACTTAAGGCCCAATCCGATAAAGTACTTCAAGCAAATTCAAAACCAAAATATCTTTCCAAAGATGCTCGCGAAATCCCAAAAATTAAAAACACTACCTTGCATTCAAAAAGAGAGTATTAAATGTCTGTTGGTGGTCCAATAAGGCAAGAAAAGAAGTAGTAAGTAGTAGTTTCTTAATAAAAGAGAAAGTTGTCAGTACAATGCAGTTAAAGCCAGTTAAAGTAGATACGTATAGGTAAATGTGATAGTAAGCAGACGTTAGGTAGTCGGATGAATCAGTTATATCAGAGTGATACTCCCTAATTTATTAGTTCAGTGAAAATCGTCGTGGTTCGTAGTCCAGTAGTCCAAGATTTTTTCAGGACCAACTCTGATCTTCCGACCTTCCTCGAACCTTCTTACCTCCTCAACCTCTCGTTTCTTTCTTGATGGAAAAGAAACTTTTCCATCTCCAAAACCTGCGTTTCCCTGATTATTTCTGACTCCCTGATTGTTCTTGAAACCCTGATTATAATGCTCTGGTTGCTGATTATTGTCTTCTATTTGTGGGTCGAAAGCTCTGTTTCTTTCAGCAGATATATTAGCTCTTGCATTTCTATAATAGCCATCATTGTAGTCTCCATATTCTCCAAAATTGTCATCATCATAGTCATTTTCTTCCCTATTGTAATATCCAGGATATCCATATCCACCGTGGTGGGTAGGTCTGTAAGGCTTCTGCTGATGATAGTGGTGATGCTCATGGTGATGTTGATAAGGTTTCTCATAATGAGCAGGTCCATAATTCGGATAGTGTGGCTGAGATGGATAAAAGTGACCAGGTCGATCAACATAGGTAGGGTTTCCAGAAGGATAATATTGAGGAGCATAGTTTCCTTGGTATCCTCCAAATAAGGCCTGTTTCTTGTTTTGTAGGATATTACCAAATTTGTTGACGAGACCCTGATTAGGTGTCACATGCAGGTTTACAAATGGTTTGATCACCTTTTCTCCGTAATCATCTTTTGTCACCTGAACTGCTACCAAAGGGTTTACCGATACAAGACCTAGATTGATTCCCTGGCCTCCAGCACCATATCCTCCGGGACCATATCCTCCAGCACCATATCCTCCATGACCATATCCACCAGCACCATATCCAGGGTACGGGTTTATCAGAGATTGTTCACCATACGGATTGATTGGATAGTTGCCTCCACCAGATTGCGGAAGACCAAAGCTCACACCCCAGGTTGGCTTCAGATTTAACTTGGATGTGTCCAGATTTCCAGATAACAAGCGCTGCAAAGAGAGCCAAAGAGAGCCACGTCGTAAAGATTAAGAGGTCCTAGGGTTTCTGGGTTAGCACGTTGGTTAGCCAATTTCGTCAGATTTTAACATGCTACATATATTACACTGAACCAGCAAAAAGGTTCTTTTATGATCAACAAATTAATTGACTATTATTATTGATAAATAAATATAATATAATGTGCTAATAACGAATACTGTTTGCTGGGAACAAATACGATGAAACCCGGACCTCCTCTAACTCAGTGACTCTATAGGCCCTCAAGGTCGATGGTCTCTTCGAGTCTTATGAGTCGTTTATTATGAGATGTTTAGTTAGTCAACAGTGAAAGAGAAAGTTTAAAATTGTTAGCTTATGATTTTTAGTGATGCAATAGAGATGATTTCGAGAAAATTCAAGATTTCCTTGTAACATGTTCAGGTGAACTAAGCAATTAATGAAAATCGATAATCTTAAAAAAAAACTAGATCTCGAGTCGAGAATTTTGAAACTTTTTTTTATATTCTTGATCTCCATGAAGTTTTGAGTTCATCTGAGCATGATTCAAGAGAATCTCGAATTTTCTCAAAATCATATTGAATGCATCACTAATGATTTTAGAACACCATTGAAGAAGGTTTATAATGGGGTTGCTAAAAAAGTGAGGAATTAGTATTTGGTTAGAATTTAGTTTTAGATTAGTAGAAAGTATATCCCAGTGTTAAACACAAAAGTTCTTGATTCGGTAAGAATTGAGCCATTAGAGTAATTTTCAATCAATGATAGGCTATCGTTACCGAATCAGCAAAAATATTGTTAAATAAAACTTACACTTTCAGCTTCCGGCTGCTTGCCCTTGGCATCAAGATGTTTCACATCCCTCTTAGTTCTCTCTTTCTCTTCCTTTGTTGTTTCGTCTTTGAGATCCTTTGTCTCTTCATGTTGTTCAGCCTCATTGACTTCTTTGGTAATTCGAACAACAGTCATGGTATTATTTCCATCTGTGACAACAGCTGTTTCAGCTTCGATGTCCTTTCCAAGGTTTCGGGGATCAATGGCAAGATAAAGGTCATCTTTTCTTCCAGCTTGATTAAGAGTCGTGCACTGATCATAAGGAACGCATACACAATCATCGTAACTGTTGGATCCCAATCCATTTTCAAAACCATTGCTTGATCCGAAGTTGTTATTGTTTGATCCGAAGTTGTTGCTGCTTGATCCGAAGTTGTTGCTGTTGGATCCGAAGTTGTTGCTGCTTGATCCGAAGTTGTTATTGCTTGATCCGAAGTTATTTGATCCAAATCCATTTGACCCCAATCCGTTGGGACCTACACCATTGGGTCCCAATCCGTTCGGTCCTAAACCATTTGGTCCCAATCCATTAGATACAAATCCATTCGATCCGAATCCATTTGATCCGAATCCATTCGATCCCAATCCATTTGATCCGAATCCATTAGATGCCAATCCATTTGTATTAAATCCATTACCAGATGCAAAGTTATTGTTTGACCCAAATCCACTGTTCAACTGCTTTCCAGTTTCTACTTGCTTCTCGCCATTGAAAAACGAGGTTTGTTTAGGTTTCTCATAGACAGGGTACCTATTAGCATAATTGTCCGTGGCAGCTCCCAAAAGGTTGTTTCCAGAAGAAGGTTTCTTAGTGTTGAAAGCTTTTTTATAGTCTTCAAAGTCAGCGCCATTTCCATAACCATAACCATTGTTAGAAAGGGCTCCAGTAGTTCCTCCAAGAATAATTGGTTCTTTGTTACCAACATCATCTCCGTGAACATAGTGATGATGAACATGTTGCTGAACTCCAGAACCCTGACCAAGAACCATTTGTTTCTTGTCAATGTACTTATCCTCATAATCGACTTCTCCATCAATACCACCTTCGTAAACTGGTTTTGATCCATGAATATATCCAGGTTTTTTGTATCCAGCATATGGTCCATTGAATGAAGGAGGTGGTCCAGAGAATGAAGGAGGTGGTCCAGAGAAGGGAGGGTGTGATCCATGATTGGGACCAGAATGTGGTGGTCTGGAATAAATGGGACTAGGTGGTCTGGAACCAAAACCTGGTGGGAATGGTACCGGTCTCGGTGGGCCGTACGGTCTTTTCACTGGGATGGCAGGAAGTGGACGACCGACTGGCTTTATTGTAACCGGCTGGGCGTAGATTATCTCTTGAGGCTGGATGTCACGGTGTGGTGAGTAAAAAGGTCGTCTGCCTTCTGCATTATCGCACTGAAACGTTATGAAAATTTGTTAGAATGACCAAGAACGCCCCTGAGGAAGCAGCCTTGCTTATTTTCTGCCTAGCTCATGTGGAAACTTACGTTCATGAGGCCAAGAGAGCAGAGCTTGTCTCTAATGTAGGTTCGAGCAATTGTGTCATTTCCTAGTTGAAGTGCATTCTGCACATTTGGATCAGCGTAGACTTCATCGAAGCCGTCCAGATTTCGCCCCTGTCGGTTAGATACCAGAATATCATCGATCACAGATTCCACCTGTCGAATTTCGAAGATTGTTTCTTTTAATGGACTTTGAAATTTGAATTTAGATGTTTTTTTCTTAGCATGATCGTGAAAGTAGCCAAAAACTGCTAGCTAGTAGTTTTCTAAAATAATTTGATCACTTTAGAATTATTATTAACAATAATAAAGTACGATGGTCTGTCTCTCCATATTGAAGCTCCCACGTTTGATAGTTTATTATAGGTCAATTTAATATTTTGTTAAATTATCTTTCCGGTTGAAATTGTTTTGCATTTAAAGTTAGCAATAATAGCGGGAAAAATGCTGAAATTAAAATTAACGGTTCTTTCTTTTAGAAGAAGTGAAAGGCAAACTCGATTTTCTACTAATTACAACTAAATGAAAAGCCCTTTTCCAAAGAGTTCTCCACTGAATAAAGAGTTTTATTTTTTAATTGATTTATGTAGGTAGTTTTGTTTCTTTTTATGAAGAAGCGTAGGTAAATTTTTGTAAAGTTTTCTTGAAAGTATTCTAAAAAATAAAAAAAGAAGAAAGGGGATTTGGTGGTTGACTTCTGTTTCATTCCTTTTTTTTTATTTTGGTTTGTTTAATTTCCAAGAATTTCTGGGAACATGTATAAAAATTTTTCTGATATTTACTAGAAATTTCAAAATCTTACCGACTGTTCAGAAAGTGAATCTGAGATTTGATCATTTCCACTGGTTCCAAGTTCATAGACGTCATGCCGTTCTTGTTCCACTTGTTGAGATTGTTGAGATTGTTGCGGAACAGCATCAGAAGCAGAAAAACTACTTGGTTGAAAAGAATCTTGTTGATTAGAAGCAGATCCAGCTTGATCCTCTTGCCAAGACCATTGCTGTTGATTTGAGGAAGCTGAAGAAGAGGATTGAGCAGAAGCTGAACTTTGGTAATTTACTTGGGTGGCTAAGCCTTGACCCACAAGGCCCACCAAAAGGATGAACCACATCTCCATTCTGAAAAAAAAGAAAAATATTTAGTAGAAACTAAATTTTGGACTATCGGAAGACAAGACAATTTTCTTTTCTCGGAAGAAAACCAAAGTTTGAGAAAACTGATCCGGAAATTCCGCTCACAAATTAATTCTTTTTCATTTATACAAAAATGACTGCAAAATGAATACAATCATTTTAAATTAAAGACAGATTTTCATTGGAACAAGAAACCATTTATTGAAAGCTATAATTTTTTTCCTTGATCTAAGAAAATCAATAAAAATTAACTGAATCCAAAACATGTCATTTTTGTTCATTTTCATTAAATTCTATCTTGAACAAAAGTCATGTTTCAAATTTTTTTCTTTTTCATGACAATTTAATTCCAAAAACTGCACATAAAAAAGTTACCGTAATTTTTAAAACCACAGGGAAACTTGTTTTAATTTTCAAACAAAAAATTTATAGACCTCATTCCGTCACCGTACGACTATTTTTGATTTGAAAAAGTCATTATAAATTTTTATTTGCGATTTTCGATTTTGAATTTTTTAATTTTGATGATTTAACTAAATATTAGAAAAAAATTTAATTATTTCAAAAGATATTTAGAAGTTTCAGAAGTATTGAAAATATTCAAAAATAATTTGAATCTTGAGAAGATTTTAAAACATTTGAAACAAAATGTAGATTTTAAAAGATCTTCAGAAAATAAGCTTTTTAATAATTTTAAAAGTTTCCAAGCGAATACAATTTTGTCTTAAGATCCCTGGAAAAATTTCAAATGATTTTTTAATTTGAAAAATGAAATTTAACACAAAATTGAGGATCCTTTTAAAACATTCTTAACGATTTCTTAAAATTTCGAAAAATAATGTAGAAGATTCTAAAGCAAAATGTTCCGATTTTGTAAGATACAATTTTAGAAATAAAACGAGTAAATTTGAAAGATATTTAAAACTTTTGAAAAGATTTGAACGTAATTTTAAACTACAAAAATTTCAAAAACTTAAAAGCAAAATGTAACTTATTGAAGTATATAAAAAAATTTGGAAGCTTTTTAAGAATCTTGAAAGGTTTCAAGAAATAAAGAAGCTTTTCTTAAGATTCTTCGGAAAATCTTATATAATTCTTTATTTTGAAAAATTAATTTTTAAAGAAACTTTAAAAACATTTTTAAAAAAATGCAACTGCTTGGTTGAAAATCAATCTGTTTTGGTTGAGGATTCAACTATTTCGTTGAAAATTCGTCTTTTTTGAATAAATTTAACTGTTTGAACTACTTTGTTAAAAATTCACTTTTTTGGTTTGAAATTCATTATTTTAGTATAAAATTCATGTATTTTGTTGAAAATTCGTCTTTTTTGCACAAATATTTTTTGATTTCAATATGAATTATTACATTTTTGTTCAAGAATCAATCCTAATTGGCGGAAAATTAAACTACTTGATTCAAAGTTGAACTACTTTGTTAATCATTAATTTTTTCGATTGAAGATTCATCGCTTTAGTTGAAAATTCATCTCTTTGGTTGAAAATGTAACTATTTCGTTTCTAAGTGAGCTAACTATTTTTGATTTAATATCAAAATATATTTTTGTTGAAGCGTCAATTATTCATGAAGTTTTTCATTAAAAATTCATTCCTTTTGTTTGAAAATGAACTTTTTTTTAGAAAAGTGGATTTTAAATATCGGAAATCTTCAAAGATTTTTAAAATTTACTTAAAAATCTTAAGACAATATATGGCCTTCAAACAAATAAACATAAAAAATAAATGTTCTTTGAAATTTATATTTTGTATTAAAAATTGTATTTTTTTACTATATAGTTTAAAAAATTCTGAACTGAACATTAATTTTAATTTGGCTACAAACACTGTATTACCGTTCAATATTTTTACCATTTCTTCATTATATGAAAAAAAGCATGTCAATAATTTTTCAAATTATAAATTAAATTTAGTTCTTTTTAACACATTACGAAATGAAAGACTTTCCCTCCTGGCGCTTTCTTCTCGTATTTTGATCTCTGATCTCATAATGTCGCTCAGTATTAAACTCAGTAGTTTTCTCTTCAAGATTTAATAATCTGGGAATAGTTGAAACTGGATTATTTTTTATAATTTGGAAAACAATTTTTAATGAACAATTATGGACTTTTTGAAATTTAAATACAATCGGATATTATAAATTGTATTTAAAAAAAAAAATTAACACTCGAAAGGTGAAATAAATAAGTGCGCAATAAGAAAGAAGAAAGTATGCCCTATTGTGAATATGTCAACTTCTTGATTTATAGTTCACGTTGAGGAAATACGTCTCTTGCTGATGGAGGAATAATTTCTCCGAAGAAAATAACAAGAAAGTGTATCTCACTTTCTTGAAAATAAGGTTCATTAGCAGATCAAATAACGTTTTTTAAATCCAAATTAAAAAAAAAATTAATTAAAATTTAAATAAATCTTTATTATCCAGTATTCAACTTTAACTGGGAAATTTTTGGAAATAAAAAGAATCTAAGGATCAAATTTGAAAAATGCACTTTTAAACTTCTTTGTTAAAAAAAAAGAAGAAAGAAACAAAATGCAACGCCAAATAACCTTCTTTTTTATATGACAATTACAAAACATTTACAAGAATCGACTAGCAATGAAAATCAATTTTCAAGTCCTTTTATTAATTTCTTATTTAATTATTGTTCAGGTTAATCTTTTCATTATTTAGTTCTTATTTTTAAAAATGTATTATTTAGCTGAAAGTTAAAAATGAAAATAATTATAATAATTTAAGAAAAAATCCATATCTCTAGATAGTTCACCAAACAAAGAAAATAAGTCAGGTATAAGGCATTGAACGTTTCCCCTTTAGGAACCAACGAAAGTGAGAGGATGTTTGGGAGAAAGTCGTTTGACGCATTTATTCTATGTAATAGCTTTGCCGTATTATAGTGAGCAAATACGTCATTTCTTCGAGATTTTCTATGACGATACTCCCACAGATTGTTATATAATTGTCAACTTGCGAAAACATAAAATTCGACTACTTTGAATAAGATTAAATTTATTATATAATAAATTATTTTCTAAAATAATTGATATCTTATTGTTAGTAATATTGCTTATTTATTCAGACTAGAAATATCATTGAGTACCGGAACTTTAATCATTTATGAATAGTGTCAGGGATTGTGTTTCTTGTTCAATGACATTGTTCTACAAAAACTTAACATAAAAAACAATCAGTTCCTTGATAAAAAAAAATAGATATTGCTTTTTTGTTTTAGATATTAAATCAATGACATTTTTTTTTGGGGGACATTGGTATTACAAAAGGAAAGACCTTTTATTACTTGATCCAATTGATTTTTAAAAAAAGGAATATCTAATTTGGCAAATAGAAAATAAACAAATATAAATTTTTTTTCTTTTTTGATACCATTGATGTTTATGATATTCATTTTGGACTCAACTTTTATCTATCATTTTTTTTAATTCTATGGATCTTGTTTTTAAGATTCTCTGGGTCGAATTACCTAAGAATGATTGAAATGTCATAAAACTGATTAGAATTTTAAGTGACTTCATTTCGCAATCAAGTGTGACATGTTTCATCGATAGCAAAATGGACATTAGCATACAATGGTACTAAAATCTTCACTTGAGTCGAAGAAGAGAAAGTTCTTCGCGTCGTTGAACCGCAAAACCGCGTGGGTACAATTATTTGCTTTTAAAAAGTTTCTCCACTTTTAAAGTTTTCCATCAATTTTCATTTCATTGATCGAAGAAAGTAAACAAACAACAAACAGAAGTAAACAGACACTTTAGCTGATAAAATAGTTTGCTCTTTTTGATGGAGAAACTTTACATTTAACTATTTTTTATTTCAAATATTTGAAAATAATTTCAAGGAAAATAGCAAAATTAACTTTTGAAAAGTGACTGCTCATTTTCTCATTGAAGACAATATCATTATTGACCTATAAACATCGATAAACATTTTCTTTTTGTGAACAATTTTTTGTTCTTTTTGATACAGTTTTGAAAATTTTGTTCTTTGAAAAACTGTTGATGCAGTTTTAGAAAAATGCAAAAAAGACACTCGTCAAAATTGAAAGCACCACTTTCACTGGGTTCAATTTCGGTAATATTGTTATTTTTTTTTTTCGCGAAATGTACCTACCTCCTTAACGAATCACTCTCACGGCACTAAGTTTCTTGAACACTGTAATATGTCTTATATAGCCTCTCTCTCTCTCTCCTCTTGAAACACTTTCTCCGTGAACAAGTGAGCTTTTAGTGAGAGCGTCGAATCTTATATACAGTTTTGGGGATGCTGCGACGGCCACGGTGGGGTTAGCCCGTGAGTCATACGGAGTGTAACCCGGACCTTCTGTAACTTGCGTATATTACATAAATTTAACCCCATACTTGATTTAATGCACTAGCTTTTCAAAATTAAAATTAAAAAAATGGTAAATTTGGTTTCTTCCGGGGATTTGAATGAAAAAAAGGATGGCCCGTAAGAACCATTTTTCGTAATCAATCAACCAGTCAATTAATCCATCAATCAATCAATCTAAATATTTCACTAAAATTCTACTTTGTTACTCTCTTGTGTTTCTGAATCAAATAAAGAAGGTATTTAATAGTGACTTTTTAACTTAACCAATCAATCTAAATTTACCCCCAAACTTTATTCAATATGCTAGATTTTCTAAATTAAAATTGAAAAAATGGTAAATTTGGTTTCATCCGCGGTTTTGAATAAAAAAAGGATGGTTAATTAGAGCAATTTTTCGTAATCAATCAATCAGTCAATTAATCTATCAATCAATCAGTCAATTAATCCATCAATCAATCCATCCGTCAATCAATCAAAATATTTCACTAAAATTCTACTTTGTTACTCTCTTGTGTTTCTGAATCAAATAAAGAAGGTCTATAATAGTGACTTTTTAACTTAACCAATCAATCTAAATTTACCCCCAAACTTTATTCAATATGCTAGCTTTTCTAAATTAAAATTGAAAAAATGGTAAATTTGGTTTCATCCGCGGTTTTGAATAAAAAAAAGGATGGTCCATAAGAGCAATTTTTCGTAATCAATCAATTAATCCAACAATCAATCACTCAATCAATCAATCAATCAATCAATGTAAATATTTCAATAAAATTCTACTCTTTCACTCTATTGTTTTTTTGATTCAAATAAAGAAGGTCTATTATAGTGACTTTTCAACTTATCCAATCAATCTAAATTTAACCCCAAAGTTTATTTAATCCACTAACTTTTCTAAATTAAAATTGAAAAAATGGTAAATTTTGTTTATTCCGAGGTTTTGAATAAAAAAAAGGTGGTCCATAAGAGAAATTTTTCGTAATGAATCAATTAATCAATCCATTCATCAATCAATCAATCAAAATATTTCACCAAAATTCTACTTTGTTACTCTCTTGTGTTTTTGAATCAAATAAAAAAGGTCTATAATAGTGACTTTTTAACTTAACCAAGCAATCTAAATTTACCTTAAAACTTCATTTAATACGCTAGCTGTTTCCCGTTAAAATTATTCATAAATTCTAACTTGTTTTTCTTTTGGGTTTTCGAATTAAAGAACGAAGGGCCATAAGAGCGATTTTTTAAACTTAATCAATCTATCAATCAATCTGAACTTACCCCCGAACTTTATTCAATCTACTATCTTTTCCAAATTAAAATCTTAAAAATTCTAAATTTTGTTTTCTCTCTGGGTTTTGAATAAAAAAAAGGATGGTCT
>CAKNYM010049814.1:31624-54244 GCA_932195095.1 Andricus curvator
AATGAAATTTTATGTAATAAAAAAATGAAATGATATGAAATAAAAAGGAAAGAAATGAAATAAAAAGGAATAAAATTAAATTAAGTGAAATACATAAAGAAGAAAATAAATGAAATAAAAATGAATGAAATGAACTGACATAAAAAGGAATGCAATAAAATTAAATTAAATTAAATAGAAAGAAATGTAACGAAATAAAATAAAAAGAAATGAAATAGAATGAAATAAAAAGAAATAAATAAAATAAGTAGAAAATCAATTAAATAAAAAGGAATGAAAAAATGAAATGAAATAAAATGAAATAAAATAAAATGAAAAGAAATGTAATAAAATTAAATAAAATGAGAGAAGAAGGAATGAAATGAAATAAAGTAAAATAAAAAAGAATGATATAAAATGAAATGAAATAAAAATAAATGGAATGGAATGAAATAAAAAGGAATCAAATAAAATGAAATTTAAAAAAATGAAATAAAATAAAAAGGAATGAAATCACATTAAATAAAAAAATGAAATGGAATGAAATAAAAAGAAATGTAATGGAATGAAATAACAAGAAATGAAATAGAATGAAATAAAAAATAAAATGAAATAAAATTAAAAAAAAGAAATGTAATAAAATAAAATAAAAATAAGTAAAATAAGAAGAAAATCAATTAAATAAAAAGGAATGAAAAAATGAAATTAAAAGAAATGAAATAAAATAAAATGAAAAGAAATGTAATAAAATCAAATCAAATGAGAGAAAAAGAAATGAAATGAAATAAAGTAAAATAAAAAAGAATGATATAAAATGAAATGAAAAAAAATAAATGTAATGGAATGAAATAAAAAGAAATCAAATAAAATGAAGAAAAAAAATGAAATAAAATAAAAAGGAATAAAATTACATTAAATACAAAAATGAAATAAAAAGAAGTAAATAAAATAAGAAGAAAATCAATTAAATAAAAAGAAATAAAATAAAAAGATATGTAATAAAATTAAATCAAATGTGAGAAAAAGAAATGAAATGAAATAAAGTAAAATAAAAACGAATGATATAAAATGAAATGAAAAAAAAATAAATGTAATGGAATGAAATAAAAAGAAATAAATAAAATAAGAAGAAAATCAATTAAATAAAAAGAAATGAAATAAAATTAAAAAAATGAAATTACATTAAATACAAAAATGAAATGAAATGAAATAAAGAGAAATGTAATAGAATGAAATGAAATGAGAAGAAATGAATAAAATAAGAGGAAAATATATTAAAGACGAGATGAAAAAATGAAATAAAATTGAATTAATGAAATGAAATAAAATTAAATAAAATGAAATTTAATGAAATAAAATAATATAAAAAGAAACGTAACGTAGAGAAATGCAATAAAATTAAATAAAATGAGAGAAAAAGAAATGAAATAAAGTAAAATAAAAAAGAATTATATCAAATGAAATTAAATAAAAATGAATGTAATGGAATAAAATGAAAGAAATAAAATGAATTCAAATAAAATGAAATAAAAAAGAATGAAATAAAATAAAAAGAAATGAAATACAAAGAAGTGATATAAAATGAAATGAAATAAAAATGAATTTAAATAAAAAGGAATGAAATAAAATTAAATGAAAAGAAATGAAATAGAAAGAAATGTAACGAAATAAAATAAAAAGAAATGAAATAAAAAGAAGTAAAGCAAATGTAAATAAATAAATTAAGTAAAATGAAAACAATGGTATAAAATAAAATAAATGGAAGTGATATAAAATGAAATAACATAACAAGAAATGTAATGAAATAAAATAAAATAAAAAGAAATGTAATATGAAATGTAATAAAGAGAAATAAGCAAAATGAAATTAAGAGAAATGTAATGAAACACCATAAAAATAAATTGAATAAAAAGAAAATAAATAAAATAAAATGAAATAAAATAAAAATAAATACGGCTGCGAAGTACTATGGGCGTATTCAATATGGGTGTACTTAATTGTTGCTCATTTTATGAGTATTTTGCTTTCTCATAAATATCAAATAAATTTGCTTCCTCATAGAGGGTGGTTTTCCCTAACAAAAGAAAAAAATGGATACTTTCAATATTATTCAAGCTTATGTTTCTGTCTTTCCGAATATTTTATTTTCAGAAAATCAGAGGGACCATCAAAATGTCAATTGATGTGTTCTGTTACAATGAATAACTCTTTAACCTACGATAGTTTTATATTTTGAATTAAAACCTCATATAAACAATGTAACTTTTCTTTAAACTTCCTGAGTAGCTATCGATTATTCAATAATGGTCTTTGAAAGTTCGTCAAAAGATCAATCCACGCCTCTCGAAGACGCGAACAATATTGCATCAAATGCAGTACTGTTATATTCCCAATATAAAAAAATCTTCTTATAAACAAGGAAACTAATTTTGTTAAAAAATTTAAACACGATATTGTTAGGTGATCATAAAAAGTTCTTAATTTTGGCAAGCGATGCGTCTCGAAGACGCGAACAAATATATTATATACATTATAGTCGTTTTCCCAATATTAAACAAGTTTTCCTGATATCAACAAGATAAATAACATTTTTTTTTCAATTCATAAATCGGTATTGATAGATCATAAGAGGTTTTGGAGGGTTCGTCAATAGGTCATTCGACGTGTCTCGAAGACGCAAACAAACATGTCACATGTACTGTGGTACTCCTAATATGAACACCGTTTTTCTTATATAAACAGAATACACAAATTTTGTTTAGACTTCATAAATCAGTACTGGTCGGTCATAAAAGGTTCACCAATAGGTCAATCGATGCGTCTCAAGGACGCGAACAAATACTGTACATGTAATATTGTCGTGTTTTGAATATCAAAATTTTTTTTTCATATAAAGAGAATTAATCATTTCTTTGAAACTTCATAAATCGGTACTGGTTGGTCATAAAAGTTTTAGCAATAGGTCAATCGATGCGTCTCAAGGACGCGAACAAATACGCTACATATAATATTGTCGTATTTTGAATATAAAAAAATTTTCTTATATAAACAGAATAAACCATTTTTTAAACTTCATAAATCGGTACTGGTAGGTCATAAAAGTTTTAACAACAGGTCGATCTATGCGTCTCAGAGACGCAAACAAATACGCTAGATTTCGTGTTGTTATTTTTGATATATCAAAAAAGTTTTCCCTATATAAACCAGGTAAAATTTAATGAATATGATGAAATAAAATGAATGAAATGAAAATAAAGAAAAAGAAATGAAATAAAATAAATAGAAATGCACCGAAAAGAAATGTAATGAAATAATATAAAAAGAAATGAAATGAAATAAGAAGAAACGATATAAAATGAAATAAAATCAAAGTAAGTGATATGAAACAAAAATAAATGAAATGAAATAAAATGTAACGAAATAAAAATAAATGAAATGAAGTGAAAATTAATGAAAGAAATAAAAATAAATGAAATGAAGTGAAAATTAATAAAAGAAATAAAAATAAATGAAATAAAATCAAACGAAAAGAAATAAAATAAATATAAATGAAATAAAAAGAAATGAAATGAAGGCTGATTATATTGAATAATTAAAATAATTCAATTGTGTTTTAACTCTGGAACGTACCGTTCCGACTGAAAGATTGAATTGTTTAAAATCTGACTTGCTCGCTTTGTGGTTTTGGGTTCCGGGAGAAAGTGTTTTCGAGGATCTTCTGCTGTAAGACGATAGTTGCATTCTTTTTTTTACATTTTTCATACCCATTCCAAATAAGATCATATAATTCTATAACAATAAAATAAAATTAATAATAATCGGTGAAACTCTAGTACTTTTTTCAAACTTTAGAGTCTTACATAAATCCAAATTTTGTAATTTTATATCACTTTATTATTAAAATTCTTTTTGTAAATATATATTTTTCTTATTTTAGATTCATGTCATTAATATTTATAAAGTTTAAAATTCTGAATTGGAATTACATAACACCGAAGTAATTCTTAGAGCTTGCTCTGTGCAAGGGATTTCCCCGCAATGTTGCAATCGGGGAATTCAGAAGGTAAGTGACTGGGGTTGTCTTGACCCAAATTCCGAATTAAAGGTAACCATAATCATGAATATCAATTATGTGTGTAATTTATGCAATCTTTCTGTATAGGAAAACAAAAAAACAAAAATTTAAGAAACTAGTATAATCAGGCTGGGCCGAAAAACTCAAAATGATTAGATTCAATGCTCATGGCACTGAAAAGTTTCTTCGTAGCAATTACAAAAAAAAAAAAATAATAAAAAAAAAAATTTTCACCATTGGGTAATTCGACTGAAAATTTTTAAATTTTTGATTTTTTAAATTTTTTGTGCGTGGAAAAAATTATTTTTTAATTTATGTTGTGGGTAAGGTTGATGGTAGTGAATAACCTCAGATGGAAAGAAGTAAAAAAAATTCGTCGAAATACAATATTTCAAAAAATTACAAAAAATGCAATTTTAAATTTTAATTTCAATTCTTGAATTTCAAATGCAATTTTGTTAATTTACACCTAAAGTTCCAAAAAAAAAAAAAATTGTAATTTTTTTATGCTTTTTTTCACAAGATTCGTAAATATCTGTTTACAGAGGATCCGTGGAAAAACATATGTGCGTGTTCATTTAATTTAATAAAAAGAGCATAAAAAAACAAAAATGATTTTTTTCGACAGCTTTTGGCACAAATTAACCAAATTGCATTTTTCTTCCTTTTTTCATCTAAGGTTATTTACTTCCATAAACTTTATACCAAAAAAATTTAAACAAAAATTTTTTCATACGCAAAAAATTCTAAAAGTTAGAAAGTTGAAAATTTTTAATCGACTTGAAAATTTGTTCGTAGTGCTATTACCAATGAATCTAATTGTTTTGAGTTTTTTGCCCCACCGTAAAATCCATCGCGCGCTTCTAGTTTTTCAATTTGAGGAAAAAATAATTTTCAATAGAAAAAAAAACTGAAGTAAAATTCTCAGATCTAAAAATAAGGTTCTTAATATCAACTTAAATTTTTAAAGTTATATGGATATAATTTTCCTAAGGTTCTTAAGAAAATTCAGAAAGATTTTTGAAGAATTTCAAATGTGTAAAAAAAAATCTAGAAAACATTAAAGAAGACTTTGTTAGTTTACAGAATTTCACAAAATTTTGAAAAAATTCGTGTATGTTTGAAAGATATTCAGGACTTTCAGAAGTTTGGAAAAATTGAAAAATATTTCATACATTTTTGAAAATTTTTTAAAGTTTTAAAATATTTCTAATCTCTTCAAAACTTCTCCATTTGTGAATATTTTTCAAAATTACTCAAATTTTTCATAAAATTGGAAAAACCTTTCAAAATTGGAAAAATTGACTTAAAATCTTTCAGATGTTTTTTCGACATTTTTAGAAATCTTTTAAAATGTTTTTTGAAATGTTTGTGATTTTTCTTTAATAATCTTTTGAAATTTTGAAAAATATTTTCAAATTTTAATTTATTTTTGGATTTTTTCGAAACTTCTGGAACTTCTAAATATCTTTTAAAATAATTCGAATTTTTCCTAAAATTAAAAAAAAAATCTGCGCGATTAAAAAAACGTCTATTAAAATTCATTTTTCAAAATAAATAATCATGTTAAATTTTCCCTCATGTCATGAGAACATTTTTTTATTCTCTTGAAACCTTTCAAAATTCTTAAAAAAGTTTAATTTTTTTTTTCGATGTCTTCAAAAATCTACATTTTGTTAAAAAAATGTTTAATATTTTTAATTTTTCTTAATATTTTTTTTTAATTTTTCAAAATTGAAAGAAATGTTTTTAAAATCTTCCAGATTCTTTTCTGGTAATTTTTAAAATCTTTTCAACTGTTTTGAAAATTTTTTCATTTTCTTCAAACTTTCATTCCCTCTTCATAAAAAAGATTCTTTTTAGAAATCTTCAATAACATACACTTTAAAATAAAAATATTGACAAATTTTAACTATTTTTTAATTGTTTCCAAACTTCTAAGAATCTCAAACACTTACTCAAATTTTTGTTAAACTTTTGTAATCTTGCAAAATTGAAAATTTTTACTTTAATGTCTTGCACATTCTTTTTCGAAAATTTGGGAAATTATTTAAAATGTTTTCAAATAATTTTTAATTTTCTTTTAAAATTCATTTTCCAAAATTAAGAATCATCTGAAATTTTAACACAAATCTTAAGAAATTTTTTTTATTCTTTTGAAACGTATGAAAATTCGATTTTTCCCCTAAAATTTAAAAAAAATTCCGCATAATTAAAAAAATTGCCTTGAAATCTTCTGGCCTCTTTTTTGGCAATTTTTAAAATCTTTTTAAATATTCCCTTGAAATTAATTTTTAAATTAAAAAATCCTCAATAATTTTCGTTGGAATCTTAAGAAATTTTCATTTATTATTTTAAAACCTTTCAAAATTCTTAAGAAGCTTCTAAATTTTTTGTTCGAAGTCATTAAAAATCTATATTTGTTTAATATTTTCAAGTTTTAAGTTATTTTTGAATCTTTTTGAAACTTCTGAATATCTCATAAACTATGTAACTCGATTTTTTTTTTAAATTTTGTAATCTTGCAGAATACAAAAAATTTTATTCAACATTTTTTAAATTCTTTTTCAAAATTTTAGGAATTCATTGAAAATCTTAAAAAACGCTTTTTTAATTTCTTCTTAAAATGAGTTTTTCGAAATAAAATATAATTTTCAATTTTCGCAAGAATCTTAAGAAAGTTTTTGTGGTTCTCAAGAAACCTTTCAAAATTCTTAAAACGCTTATATTTTTCAAAATCTTCAGAAATCTACATTTTCTTGGAAATTGTTTGAAATTTTCTCAAGATTAAAATTATTTTTGATTATTTTCAAAACTTTTGAAACAACTGAATATCTTTTGAAATAATTTACTTTTCCTGAAATGTTTTAAAATCCTGCAGAATTAAAAAATTGTCCTAAAATCTTCCAGAATCTTTTTTGAAACATTTTGAAATCTTCAAAACCAAAGATTAATTTTTTTAAAATAAAACCTGAATCTATTACATTGAAATTTCCTTTTAACGTCAAAAATTCAAATTTGACCACGAAATTTTTGGAAATTAAAAAAAACTAACGAATCTAAATTTTATTGTTGCATTCTCGCTTCTTTTAATTTCTAAAAAGTGTTTATACGAATTGACTGGGTGATTAAGAAAAATGGGATTATATAACAGTGAAATTTTCACTGCATTTTCAAGAGAAAAAAATGTATCTGTATAAAAATTCTTTAATAAATTTTTTTTTTCAATAAAATAGAAACTAATTCTTACACTAAATTTGTAGAAAGAATTAGCGTTCATTATCTTAAAAGATGCATATCTTTACCGAAAAATTTAGGCCTATTTGACGTACAATTTCATAACTTTTATTCTATTGCAGAGAAGAAAGTTTTAAATTCACCATAATCAAAATTAACATAAACACCATAACAATGCAAAGTTCATGGTCTGATAATTGCGACACTGAATTTATAATTCTTCGAAAATAATGAAGTACTTTCCTACAATTATAAACAGCAAAAAAATGGTATGATATTATCAGAGGAACTGAATAAGAAGTTTATTTCAAAAGCGATTTCATAAAAAATTAAGTAAATAATTAAAATTGTAATGATGTTTTCCACGGGGAGCTGTGTTGCATGAACGCACAATTGTGACAACATAAATATAATATCTAAATTTGTATTCTAATTTCGAAAAAAATCAAATTTTATTTTATTTACAAGTTCCGAATAGAATTTAAAGAAACTTCTATCATCAATAAAGAGTCCTAACACGTCTCGAGAAAGCATGACTTTCCCTCTCGATTCATTGCTTCCATTCATAAACTAATTTGGAAAAAAACTAACAAACTTAGTTTAACCAGGGAAAATTTAATAAACTTTTGAAATAAACCTTTTCAAAATAGTTAATAAAAAACTGCCTTGAGGTTATAATATTTTATTTAAGGGGAATCTTCCTACAGTGGATAATTCAACCTACAGTGGATAATAATTAATTAAAAATACCAATATTTGTAAAAACTTAATGTTATCAAATCAGTTGTTAATGATTTGAATCAAAATTATTTGAATGATGTGAATTAAAATAAATAATTTGAATTGAAAATGATTTGAATTAAAATATTGTATTTAAGGGAAACCTCCCTACAGTGGATAATAATTAATTAAAAATATCAATCTTTCTAAAAAATTAATGTTATCCAATTACTTGTTATTAATTCGAATCAAAATTATTTGAATAATTCGAATTAAAATAAATAATTTGAATTAAAATATCTTATTTAAGGGAAACCTCCCTACAGTGGTTAATGCAACCTACAGTGGATAATAATTAATTAAAAATACCAATATTTGTAAACAATTAATCGTATCAAATTAGTTGTTGAAATACGTTACGTTTTGATAAATTAAAATTAGAATTAATTATATTGCGTATATTTGTGATCTGAATTAATGATTATCCGCTTGAATCTCAAGTAACTTTTATCAATGGTTTATTTATTAACCTTTAAAATAATTTTATATGTTCGTCTAGTTTTCGATAAATTGTTCATATTTTTTTCGACATTTTTTGACGATATATTTTTTTAAATTTAAATATTCATTTCTAAAAACTATCAAACTGTTTTCAAGTAAAGACGTAATATAAGAGAAAATCACGCCTACCAGAATTATTAAAAAGGCAAGACAAGTTATAGAAACATATATTCATATAATTTGAGTTTCGTGATCGTTCATAAGATTTCACCTAGTATCCTTATGAATCACTTTAAAAAATATTCGGTATGTCTTAAAAATTATATAACTATTTTTTGAAGAATACTATCTGAAAATTTTTAATTGCAAAATATGTGAATTTTAAGACCAGATGGTTTTACAAATTAAACGGTGATTAAAAATCAAATTTTCCATGTAAAAAAAAATAAAAATATTTTTTTCTAGATATTTAGTTTTACCTGAGAAGCAAAAATTGTTCGCTTTAAAAAAAATTACCCTTTGCGAGAAAATAGAAAAGTACACTTGAAGGTGCCCATTCTGAAAATAAATATATTTTTTCAAAAGTTTATCTCCTTAATTTGTACATTTGAAGAAAATGTAGGATATGCTTGAATTGTCTAAGAAAAAAAGTTATTTTTACATTTTATTCTAAAACAATGAAGTTTAGAAATTGAATTATTGCAGAATATAATTTTACTTTTTTGATTCTTTTCTGAATAAAAAGGATGAATAGAAAAGAATTGAAAATGCTTTATTTAGAACAAAAGTAAAATGTCTCTGGTAACGGCTTATAACAATAAGTTTAAAAAAAAAAACTTGAACCAATAAAAAAAAGCTTTTTCCTGTTAATGTAGTGTCTGAAGTTTATACATAGTTTGAAAGAAAAATCGAGAAAATCGCTTTTTCTTCACAAAAAATAAATTTTTAAATATTTTAAAACTTTGACCCTATCAGACTGTTTCTTATGAAAAAAAAATTATTTCCTATTTTTTTTTTAGAAATAATATTATATATTGTTATTAATAATGTTATTATAATTATACTTTCAAACGTCTTGCACATGAACAAACAAATTTATATAAAAAAAAAATTAAAATTCAACTGTTGTCTAGTAAATTCGTCTTTTTTGCTTAAAATAAAACTATTTTGAAGAAAATTCATATTTTCGGGTTAAAAATTCAACTTTTACTAGAAAATTCGCCTTTTTGGTTTGAAAATTCAAAAATTTGGTTAAAATATTCTTTCTCTCTTGACTGAAAAATCTTTCCTAGTTAAAAATTCCTTTTTTTTAAATTCACATGTCTTGGTGGAAATTATCTTTTTGGGTTAAAAATGTAACTGTTTAGTTACGAATTAATCTATTTTAATTGATAATTCAACTGGTTTGTTAAAATTTCATCTTTTTGGTTGAATTTAATTTTTAAAATTTTTAATTCAAATATTCTATCGTTGAAATATCAACTATTACATTTTCTGATAAGAATTCATCTTTCTGATTAAATTTGAATGTTTTTGATTTAAATTTAAACTTAAAATCACTTTTTGGTTAAAATATCAGCTATTATATTTTTCGTGGAGAATTAATCTTTTTTGATTGAAAATTTAACTACTTAGTTAAAAGTTAAACTTCTTTGAGGAAAATTCAGATTTTGTTGTTGTTGAAGATTCATCATTGTAATTGAAAATTCAAACACTTTGTTGAACATATAATTAGTTAGTTGGAATTTTGATTAATTTTTTGAAAATTTAATCATTTTCTTGAAAATTTAACTGTTTTGTTGAATATTTGTCTTTTTTATATATTACATTCATTCAAATACTTTTGACACTTTTTTTAACGATGCAACTATTTTACTACTATTTTGATTATTGTAATATTTTTCAGCTTTGAATTTGAATTTTTTTATTTTTAACGATGTTAAAACGATTAGTGACATTAAGAAATGGAGAGATAAAAAAATCTTAGTATTACAGATTTTGGATTGAAAATTACATAATATTGTTGAAAATTTAATTATTTTGTTGAAAATTAAACTATTTTTTCAGAAAGCCATTCTTTTTGTTGAAAAATTGAACTGCTATGTTAAAAACTCCTTTGAGGAAAATTCAAATTTTGTTTCTTGAAGATTCATCCTTTTAATCGAAAATTCAAACATTTTGTTGAACATATAATTAGTTAGTTGAAAGTTTGCTTAATTTTTTGAAAGTTTAATTATTTTCTTGAAAATTTAACTGTTTTGTTGAATATTTGTCTTTTTTTATAGAAAATTTGACCTTTTCGTTTGAAAATTCAACCGTCTTCTAAAAAGCTCTACTTTTTTGCTTGAAAATTCCATTCTATTTTTGAGAATTTAATTGTTTTGTTGAAAATTAAACTATTTTCTTAGAAAGTCATTTTTCTTGTTCAAAAATTAAACTGCTATGTTGAAAACTTTTTTTTTTTTTTATTGAAAATTCTTTTTTTTCAATTAAAAATTCATCTGTTCTGATAGAAAAGTTCTTGGTTGAAAATTTAACTGTCTTTTTAAAAAAAATCGTCTTTTTGGCTTGAAGATTCGACTATTCAGTAAAAAATTGGTCTCTTTTGCTTGAAAATTGAACTATTTGATTGAAATTTTTTGTTGAAAATGTAGTTTTTTTTTGTTTAAGATTTATTATTTTAGTTGAGAATTCAAAGCCTTTGTTGAAAATATAATTATGTAGTTAAAAATTTAAGCAATTTTTTGAAAACATAATTATTTGCTTGAAAATATAACTGTTCTGTTAAATATTTGTCTTTTTTTATAGAAAATTTGACCTTTTCGTTTGAAAATTCAACAGTATTTTAAAAAGTTCGTCTTTTTGGCTTGAAAATCGAATTATACTGAAAATTCAATAAAATTAAAAAAATTAAAAGTTGATAAAAATATAGTTCAATTATTTTGTTGAAAATTAAACTATTTGGTTGAAAAGTCATCTTTTTTGTTCAAAAATTAAACTGCTTTGTTGAAAATTGTTTTTTTTTCATTGAAAATTAATTTCTTTTTAAATTAAAAATTCATCTGTTTTTATAGAAAAGTTCACGGTTGAAAATTAAACTGTCTTTAAAAAAAATTAATTTCTTTGGCTTGAAGATTTGACTATTTGGTTAAAAATTCGTCTCTTTTGCTTAAAAGTTCAACTATTTGGTTGAAAATTGAAATTCTTTGTTGAAAATTTAGTTTTTTTTTGTTTTTGATTCATTATTTCAGTTGAAAACCCAAATCTTTAGATGATAATATAATTAGTTAGTTTAAAATTTGAATAATTTCATGAATATTTAATTACTTTGCTGAAAATTAGTTTTTTTTTTTGTTTGCAAATTAATTTTTTTTGTATTCAGAATTCAACCATTTTTTGAAAATTTGTCCTTTTTGGTTGGAGGTTGAACTATTTTGTTGTACATGAAACGGTTTGATTGATAATTAATTTTTTATGAAAATTCAACTATTTGGTTGCTAATTTATTTTCATAAGTCGACATTTGAACTATGCGGTTAAAAATTCAAATACATTGTTAAAAATTTAATTATTCTATTCAAAATTAAAGTATTTGGTCAAAAAGTCATCTTTTTTGTTCGAAAATTAAACTGCTTTGTTGAAAGATTTATTTTTTTGGATTGAAATTTGTCCTTTTTCAAATTAAAATTTTATCTTTTTTGACAGTAAAGTTCTGGTTTGAAAATTGGACTTTCTTCGAACAAAATTCGCCTATTTGGCTTAAAAATTTAACTATTGGGTTAAAAAGTTATTCCTTCTTCTTAAAAGTTCAACTGTTTGGTTAAAATTTGAACTACTTTGTTGAAAATTCAGTTTTTGTTGTTGTTGCAGATTCATAATTTTAGTTGAAAATTCAAAAATGTTGTGAAAAATATAATTATTTGAAAATTTAATGAATTTTTTGTAAATTTAATTATTTTGTTGGAAATTTAACTGTTTTGTTAATCATTTGCCTTTTTTTCTAGGAAATTCGTTCTTTTGGTTTGAAAAATTCAACTGTCTTCTGAAAAGTTCGCCTTTTTCGTTCGAAAGTTCCACTATTTAATTGAAAATTTTAAATTTTGTGGGTTAAATATTCAACTAATAGGTTACAAATTCAATTATTTTGTTGAAATTTCGTCCCTCTTGCTTGAAAATTGAAATATTTTGTTCAAAATTAAACTATATTGTTAAAAAGTAATGTTTTTTTTTATCAAAAATTGAATTGCTTTGTTGAAAATTCGTCTTTTTGGATTAAAAATTCTTTTTTTTTTTTAAATTGAAAATTTATCTATTTTTAAAATTAAAAATTCATCTATTTTTTAAATCAAAAATGCATCCTTTTCATGTAAAAGTTCTTCTTCTTGAAATATTATGTTGAAAAAATAATTATTTAGTTAAACATTCAAATAATTTACGTAAAATTTTCTGTTTAAAATTTCATTCATTTGGTTTAAAAATTCAACTGTCTTCTAAAAAGTTCGTCTTTTTGGCTCGAAAGTTGAACTATTTGGTTGTAAATGCAACAGTTTGGTGTAAAATTAACTTTATTGTTTGTTGAAAAGTCATATTTTTCGGTTGAAAATTCATCTTTTCGGATTTAAAAGTAAATTTTTTTCTGAAAACTTCGACCGTTGAAAATGATTTCGACTTTAAATCTTTAGTGTTTCATATTGGATTCAATATATTACCTATAAATTAATTTTATTTCAAAGAACTTATATCCCTATTTTCGTGAAAAATCACCCTGTTTCCTTAGTTTTGAGAGCATTTCAGGCTGTAAAGTCTCTAAAAATATTAATACAAAAATTATTACATTATCAAATTATTGAATTATTAAATTATCAGTAATATTGTCTTTTTTGTTTTATTCTAGGTGTTTATCAAATGAAATCGAATCGGGGGGGGGGGGGGGTGCTCGTATTTGTGACGTCATCCTGGGGGGTTTAATATTTTTGTGATGATATTCAACTAAGAGCCATCTTTTTATTTTATTGTAAACCTTTTTGTGTAAATTGTTTTATCGACAGAGGTGTAGATATCAGTTGCTGAGTTTCGCTCTACAGGTGAAAGGATACCTATTTTTCCATGTTGACTCGTATATCTTACGTGAGACGGCACGGCTTACCAAATATACCTTAAGATAAATATAATAAAAAAAATGTTTAAAAAAAATTGATTATATTTAATTAAAATTGAATGAATGGATTTTAATTACTTCGACAGATTACAAAGATGTCTTTTGATTTTTTTTTCACTTAATGCATTGATTATTTAAATTTTCTTAAGTTGTTGTAAAAATAACTTTACTGAATAATTATAAAACTTTTTTCTTCCAGGTTTAAAATTTTTCTTTTGCTTCTTCTCAATCTTGCCATTCTGGTTCATCTCCTCTCTCCCCATCCCTTCTCTAAATACTTTGGTACTCCTTCCTATTTTATTATCTTATACCATTTATTATATTTTGATTCCTCAATCCCCAACTTTCTGTTAATTGTCTTTCCCTTTCCCTTTTTTCCGATTCTTCATAGTTTACTCCAGTCCCGTCTTCTATATCTCTAGCATTGAAGACCTCCCTCCTTTCTTTTTCCCATCTCGTTAATTCTATCTCCCTCCATTTCCTCTCTTCTACCTCTATCAAACACTTTCTCGCTAAGTCTCCTCCCTTTCCTTCCCTTAGATTCGTCTCAAATTTCCATGCCCTCTTTCCCGCTCCAGTACTTAATTTATTCTTTTGCGTTTCTTCTCCAACCATATGTCCCGGCGTCCTCCAGTCTACCCCTAGCGACCACCTCATATACCTTTCTTGCAAACTCTCAATCTCTTTCCTTTCTTTCAATCCCCATATCTCTGCTCCATAACCTAATACCACCCATACCAGCCTATCAAATACCCACATTCTCCTTCTCCAATCTTTCTTGAACCTTATTTTTCCTATTCCCCATATCTGTTTCAATACCCATGCTGCTTTTTTTTATCCTTTCTCTTATATAATCTCTATGATCTTCATTTGTTTGTAAGGTATATCCCAAATATTCAAACTCTTTTACTTCTTCTAGCTTTATTCCCTTACATCTTCCCGGCCATCCTTTCTTTCTTCCCCCTCCTTTTATGAACCTCATTATCTTTGGCTTCTCTACATTTAATTCCTACTTTTTCCCATTCAAGTATTTCTCTAATCCTGTAATTAAGCCAATTATCCCTTCTTCATCCTCTGCCATCAACACTATATCGTCCGCGTATGCCAGTGAATGTATCTTTTCATTCCCTATCCTAACTCATCCCCACCCTTTTCTCTTAATTTCTTCTCCAAAGTCTGATATTAATATATTAAATAAAATTGAGCTCAGGGGATATCCTTGTCTTACTCCTCTCATCAACCAGAAACTATCTCCTACTTGCTCTCCTACCTTTACCCTGCTTTTTGTGTCTCTCTAAAAATTTCCGATACTCTCTTTATTAATCCCTCTCGTATCCCCTTTTCCACCATAACTTTTTTTATCTCGCCTCTGTCTAATGAGTCAAACGCCTCCTTTGAGTCCACGAACATTGCTATCATTTCCCCTTTCTCCCTTTCAATCCTCTTATTTACTAGATAGTTCGGATCATATATATTGTCCATCACCCCGATCTCTTTTCTGGACCCTCTCTGATTCGGTGGTTCCATCTTTTTTTCCTCAACTTCTTTCTTCAACCTCTCCGATTAAACAGTCACATATACTTTCTACATTGTTGGCAATAGTGTCACTCCTCTATGATCTTTAACCTCCTCCTCTTAGCCTTTCTTCACTATGGGTACCACTACTCCTTCTTTCCATAACTCTGGCCACCCCTCTTCTCTCCATTCTCTATTACTCATTATTCATGCCCATTCCTCTAGTTCTGTCTCCCCATATTTCCAGACTTCATTTGGAATCTCATATATACCAGGTGCCTTTCTATCTTTCATAATTTTTGTCTGAAAAAAGATTTTCTCCTTTCGCTCCGCTGGGAATCGAACCACAGAACTACTGATTTCCGGTCAGGTGCTTTCCCATTATGCTACTAGAGAGATCGAGAAAAGGATCTTTTTTCAGAAATACACACATTATTTGGCTAGATGATACAAATCAAATTTTTTAAGGAATCTGTATTATCATTGGAGAATAACAGAAAATATTTAACGTCTTTTTAGAATAGATGGAGCTATGAAAGAAAAATTATTTTAAATGATTTTTTTCTGAAAAAGATCTCCTTTCGCTCCGCTGCAAAAAGAACCACATAACTACTGATTTCCGGTCAGGTGCTTTCCCATTAAGCTACTAGAGAGATCGAGAGAAGGATCTTTTTTCAGAAATACACACATTATTTGGCTAGATGGTACAAATCAAAATTTTCAAGGAATCTGTATTATCATTAGAGAATAACAGAAAATATTTAACGTATTTTCAGAATAGATGGAGCTATGAAAGAAAAATTATTTTAAATAATTTTTGTCTGAAAAAAGATCTTATCCTTTCGCTCCGCTGGGAATCGAACCACAGAAGTACAGATTTCCGGTCAGGTGCTTTCCCATTAAGCTGCTACAGAGATCGAGAGAAGGATCTTTTTTCAGAAATACACACATTATTTTGCTTGATGGTACAAATCAAATTTTTCAAGGAATCTTTTCAGACTAGATGGAGCTACGGAAGAAAAATTATTTCAAATAATTTTTTTCTGAAAAAAGATCTTCTCCTCATCTGTTTCCCTACCATATTTTCCTCCTTGCCTAACTTTTTTCTCTAACCCTCCAAGTGATTTGATAAAATATTTTTTCCATTGTACCATCTCAATATCCTGATTTATTCTCTTCCTTCTTCTCTCTCTCTTTCTCTCTCTATTTACCACCTTCTGAACCTCTTCTTCCATCCTACCTCGTTAAATTCAACTGGTTGATAATTAGTTTTTTTTTTAAATTAATTGTTGTTACTGTAAATTTGTCTATTGAATTGTTGGTTGAAAATGTATCTTTTGTAGTTGAAAATTCAACTATTTGGTTAAAAATTCATGTATTTTGTCGAAAATTCATCTTTTGGTAGAACATTAATCTTCTTGGTTGAAAATTGATAGTTTTAGGTCAAAAACTCAGGTATTTGGTGAAAAAATCAATTATTTGGTTGAAAGCTTAATTATTTGGTTGAAAAAAGGATTCTTCTTCGATCTCTCTAGTAGCTTAGTGGTGGAGCACCTGACCAGCAATCAGTTGACCTGGCGTTCGAATCCCAGCGGAGCGAAAGGAGATCTTTTTTCTGAACAAATTTAATTAAATTTTTTTTTAATACATAGCTCTATCTAGTCTCAAAAGACGTTAAAATTTTCTGTATTAGAGGAGATAACTTTGATCGATATAGTAGATTTCCATTTTCACGGTGTGTGAAAAGATTTCTGTTCTGATTAATCGTTACCATCTCCGATGATAGTACAGATTCCTAGTAAAATTGCCATGTATTAAAACATAACTTCTTGCAAAAGAATGCGTGTTTCAAAAAAAGGATTCTTCCTATATCTCTCTAGTAGCTTAGTGGTAGAACACCTGACCGGCAATCAGTTGACCTCGCGTTCGAATCTCAGCGGAGCGAAAGAAGATCTTTTTTCTGAATAAATTTAATTAAAATTTTTTTAATGTATAGCTCCATCTAGTCTGAAAAGATGTTAAATATAAATAAAAACAAGAAAGTTAAATTCGAAAAATTATAGAAATATAATGAAAACTCTTTTTGTGACTAATATTTGCAGGGATTACATTTTTATTTTGAGAATGACTTTTGCGAATTTTCATTTGTCAATAAATTAAAATTAGAAAATCCAACCCTTTTATTTAGAAAATGTTTAAAAACTGTCGTATGAACGGGTGCTACTCAAAAACGGGGACATTTAACAACTAATTTTTATACTAAATCTATAAGTAATGAACATATTATAAATTTTGATTTATATTTTATTATAAAAGCATATACATTATATACATTGAAAAAATGTTAAGAAACGTATTCTACTTCGGAAAAATGTAGTCGCAGGGACAGGTGACCGTGAAACATTTTCGAATATTTAAATAGTTTATCTCTCTTACCAGATAAAGTTTAAATAAATAGTGTACAGGGTATTATAGAATGAGTCACGCACTATCAGATTCTATAATCGAACATTAAATTTTTTTTACATAATTGAAAAAAATTATGTATATTGTATTATTTTATATATTATATATTATTTGATTCTCGGAAGAGGATATTGTGGATTTTTTTTATTTTCAGTCACAAATCCATTTCGATTTTGTAAGCAACAATGTTAATAAATCAAATAAAAAAATTATGTAATTGGATATTCCTGAAAATGCCCACACGATGAAGAAACCACTCTGATAATCTGCTGAACCATCCGGTTATCTCTATTGGTAATCCGGATAATCAAGTGTAATCCGCCGTAATCCACATTTATCCAGAGTAATCCAGAGTAATCCACTTTTAATGCAGATAATTCGCACAAATCCACTTGTAATGTAGAGTAATCCACCTATAATGCAGAGTAATCCACTTGTAATCCATTGTAATCCAAAGTAATCCACTTTTAATCCAGATAATTCGCACAAATCCACTTGTAATGTAGAGTAATCCACCTATAATCCAGAGTAATCCACTTGTAATCCAGATAATTGGAAGCAATTTAAGTAATCTAAGCCATAAATTGGTAATCCAAAGTAATCCACCTGATTCGGAGTAATTTTCATAGGTAATTCAAATAGTTTACAACTATTTGAAAATTGTTTTTGTTTGCTGTTGAAAGTTACTTTCCGTAACTTGAAAATTAACAATCCCATTTATGGCTGAAAATTCACATATTTTGTTAAAAATTCGTCTTTTCTGATAGAAAATTAATTTTCTTCGTTGAAAATAAGTGTTTCTCGTTGAAAAATCAACTATTTGGTGAAAATTTAATAAACCTAACAGAAAATTCAAAAATTTGGTTAAGAGGTTTTTTTCGGTTGAAAATTAATTCCGTTAACTGAAAATTGAATTATTCCATTTCTAATTGAAAATTTATCCTTTTTAGTTAAAACTGCAACTAATTAATTAAATGTCGTTTGGCTGAAAATGCAACTGTTATTGAAAAATCGTATTTTTTTTTGTTGAAAATTAATTTTTTAACTAAAAATTGAACTACTCCATTTTTGGTGAAAGTTTGTCTTTTTCGTTGCAGATGTATATATTTTGATGAATTTTTTTTTCTTTAATTAAGTATCTTTCTTGAAAATTCATCTTTTAGTTATAAAATTAGTTTCTTTCATTAATAATAAGTCTTTTGTTGAAAATTATACTTTTTGGTGAAAAAATTAATATACGTTGTAGGAAATTCAAAAATTTGGTTAAAAACTCATTTTCTCGTTGAAAATTCATACGTATTGGTGAAATTTAGTTTTTTTCTGGGAAAAATTAAAATGGTTTGAAAATTCATTTTTTTGGTTGAAAACTGATTTTGTTAAATATTTTTTTTTTTTTGGTGAAAAATTAATTTTTTTAACTCAAAATTTAACTATTCCATGTTTTTCCAGAAAATTTATCGTTTTCAGATGAAAATTCAACTGTATGTTTGACAATTCATGTATGTCGTTAAAAATTTTTCTTTTTTGGTAGAAAATTGATCTCCTTAATTGAGAATTCAACTACATGCTTGAAAATTAAACTATTTTGTTGGAAAATGGTTGTTTTTTGGTTCAAAATTAATTTTTTGGAAAAAATAACTATTCCAGTTGAAGGTATACCATTTCAGTTGAAAATTCATCCTTTTGTTTGAAAATTTCATTATTTTGATAAAAATTAGTTTCTTTTCACTAAAAACCTAATATTTAAATAGAAAATGTAACTTAAATTTTTGGGTGAAAACTGATTTTTTTGTTGGTTATAAATGGATGCAATGAAGCTAAAAATTTATCTTTTACAGTTGAAAATTCAACTGATTGGTTAAAATTAATGTATTTCGTTGAAAATTCGTCCTTTTGGGTATAAAAAATATATGTAATTATTTTTAATTTTTCAATTTTCATTTTATTTTAGTTAAATATTAATATATAATTAAAACTAACGGTATAATTTTCTTGCTTAAAAAATGCATGTATTTGGTTGAAAATTCAATTATATTTGACTAAAAATTAATCTCGCGTGTAGAAAATTCAACAATTTTGTAAGAAAGTAATTTTGTTTTTGAAAATTCGAGTTTTTTGTTGAAAATTTGTAATTTTCAGTAAAAAATTCTACTATCGTGTTAGAAAATTTAACTGTTTGGTTGACGATGAACTTTCTTTTGTAAAATGTTTATGTCTTTTGTTAAAAATTCGTTTGTTTTTGCTAGTAAATTAATCTTTTTGGTTAAAAATTCAATGAGGATGAAAAAAATTTTAGAATAAAAATGGATTTTAAATATAATATAAATGACGATAACTTCCTTACTCTTTAATAAAATGTATCAATATTTAAAAATTTATTTTTAATTGGAAAAATAACTACTTTTCCAAAGATTGATAATTTTAGTTGAATCTTGTTGGTTGAAAATTTAACTATTTTGTTGAAAAATCGTTCTATTTTTTTTAAATTAATTTTTTGACTGAAAATTCAACTGTTTCAGTTGAAGATTCATCATTTTATTTGAAAATTATTCTCTTTGGTTAAAAATTGGCCTATTTCATTGAAAATTCGTTTTATTTATTTTTTGTTTGAAAATTAATTTTTCAACTAAAAATTTAATCATTCAAGTTTTGGTGGGAAATTTATCAACTATTCAGTTAAAAGTTCTTATATTTTGTTGAAAATAAAACAATTTTGTTCAAAAGTGATCATTTTTAATTGAAAATCTCGCGTGAGTCTATTTATAGTTTAGCGGAGTAATCCACCATAATTGTAAGCAATACAGAGAAATGCTGTATATAGAGGTAATTCAGGATAATCCGATATAAATCCGGTGTAATCCACGTCCGCCACAGAAAAAACAAAAGGTACCATAAAGCGGGGTATTTCGGACATGTGGGGTAAATTCGGACACCCCTAAATTCTCTAAATTGATAGGATAAATTACTCAAAACTGTTCCAAAAATCTGGAATCAGTTCAAGCATTAACTGGTTCTAGATTCTGGTTAAAACCACCCACCTTCAGTAGTTTAAACTTTCAATTCATGATTGTTCGAATTTACCCCACATGTCCGAAATTACCCTATTTGGCGGTGAAAAGCATTTCAGGTGAAAATTCTAGGGATAATCTCGCCATAGAAGAAATATGAAGAAGTGAGTGTAAAATGAAAAATTAGAGATCTTCTATTTCACCCTTGCCGATCTTCAGTTTTTGGCATGCCCAGATTAATATAGCATTTTTCACTTTTTTTTTGTTTGTCTTTAAGAGAAAATAAGTTCGTTTATTGAGAAATTAACATCACTGGATTTATTAGGATTGAAGGAAAATTGTCTTTTCGTCTACTGACCGTGATTACTGATTGTGTTGTTTTAACAATACATGTTTTTTCGGTCGACGTTGGACCTCATCAGTTTCAAAGAACAACTATCTGTCGAAATCATTTTATAAAGAACGATTCAGCCGTTCTCTAAAAAACCATCTAGAGTCCAATTAGATTTTGGCACGAAATTTCCACAGATACTTTCAAAAATATGTTTGTGCAAGCGGAAAAATACACATCTTAGACTCTGAAAACATTTTAAGGGCATGCTCTCCGGTGACCACGTGACCAAACCAGTCCTCGGTTATGAAAATTTTGTTTGGTCTTCACCATGTCCAAACGAAATGATATATCGCTCTCAAAATTTGGAATATAGGAAATGGGACAATAAATTGCGTTTTTATATTTAGTTTGAGTAAAAATTTTGAAAAAAATTATTCATGTAAAAAATAAATGTGTAATATTTTCATTTTTTTTGGTGCTCACTACATCCACAGGGATTGAGATATCGTGTTTAGAATTTGAGCGATTAAATAAAAAGCACTAAAGAAAGTTTGTATACATCAATATGTTTATAATTTCAAAGAAATTTTATTTATAAATTAATAAAATAGGGTATTACCACTCGAGTCGAGCACTTTGCAGGTAATGTTTGGTTTGATGCATTTCAGATTTTTTGATTCGCGTATGTTGATAACTGACACAAATTTTGGACTAAATCGTCTAAACATTTTTAAAAATCAATATAAACAATAACATTTGCACATTTGTTGCAAATCAAAAAATAAGTATCTGCACACACGTAACCTGTCATTATTTTTGGAGCATTTTTAGCAATTTCTAGCGGAGAAGAAAAGAAGCTTTCAACGTCGGTAAGGTAGAGATCACATGAACAAGCTCGGTTATGAAATTTTACACATTATTTTTTACACGGATAATTTTTTTCAAAATTATTACTGAAACTAAATATACAAACGCAATTTATTGTCTCATTTCCTATATTCCAAATTTTGAGAGCGATATATCATTGCGTTTGGACATGGTGAACACCAAAAAAAATTTCATAACCAAGGTCTGGTTTGGTCACGTGATCACCGAAGAGCATGCCCTTAAGCTGCATGATATGTCGCTTTTGGTTTGTAGAAAGTCATTTTGAAAAATTTCTTCGGCAACTTTAAGCAAAAACCTAAGTGGACATAGATGGTCTTTCTAGAGAATGGCTCAATTGTATCAAAAGTATTCAATTATTATAAAATCTCAAAGGCCCTTCCATATGATATTAAATTTTTTGACAAATACAAAGCCGATGTTCTAACATGTGTTTCGATTGATAAAATATCAGACTTACACAATAGACTCAATAAGTATGCCAGTGTCAGGAAGATACCTTCATTTCGATTCATATTGTGACCTTAAATACAAAATGAGTGTCATTAACTCTTTTTTTTGGTAGATCAATTAGATTGGGTGATCTTTTATTTCGGGACAAAAATTTACAATTTAAAAAAATAGTATTTTAGTTAACAAAGACCCAACAAGATTATTAGAGATTTGAACTTATTACTAAACTTAATAACTTAAACAGATCAGCACAAGAGCATAACGTCATATATATTCATATATATATATAT
>CAKNYM010049814.1:54344-68648 GCA_932195095.1 Andricus curvator
TCCTTAGATTGAACACCTAAAAAAGACAATAAAGTGTAGAAATTTTTCTATGGCCCAGACCGGGCCCAGACTAGGCTAAACCTGGCCCAGATCTGGAAAAAGGACTTGGGCCCAAACGCTGATGAAACACACGGCCCGATCGGAGCCAGATCTGGCCACCCGATCGGTACCCGACCTGGCCCCGACCAATTTCCCGTTAAGAGCCCTGTTTGGAATTTTTTATTTCTTATAATTTTGCTTATAATAATCATTTTATAACAAGAAAGAAACAAAGTCGAAACGGGTATTTCGCAAAAAGAATTAAAATTCTGGACTAGAACAAGGAATTTTTCAAAAGAATATTAATTCTGGGCTAAAACTGGAAATTTTCGAAAAGAATTAACATTCTGAATCGGAAGAGGGAATTTTTTCAAATAATTCTAATTTTGATTGGAAACGGGTAATTCGCGAAAGGAATCAAAATTCTGGACTAGAACGGGGATTTTTTAAAAAGAATTCTAATTCTGAGTTGAAACGGGATTTTCAAATTTGAATAAATTCTGAGTTGGAACAGGAAATATTTCAATTTTAATCAATTTTGAGCTGGAATTGGAAATTTCCGAAAAAAACTCAAAAGCCTGTATTGGAACAGGGCACTTTTCAAAAGAAACTCAATTCTTAGTTGAAACGAGTAATTTTCGAAAAGAATTAAAATTCTGGATTGGAACAGGGAATTTTTTAATATTAACAGCATCTGACCTAGAACGGGAAATTTCGAAAAGAATTTAAATTCTGGACTAGAACAATGAATTTTTCAAAAGAATATTAATTCTGGGCTAAAACTGGAAATTTTCGAAAAGAATTAACATTCTGAATTCGAAGAGGGAATTTTTTTAAATAATTCTAATTTTGATTCGAAACGGGTAATTCGCGAAAGGAATTAAAATTCTGGACTAGATCGGGGAATTTTTAAAAAGAATTCTAATTCTGCGTTGAAACGGAATTTTCAAATTTGAATAAATTCTGAGTTGGAACAATGAGTATTTAAATTTCAACCAATTGTGAGCTATAATTGGACATTTTCAAAAAGAATTAAAATTCTGGACTGTAACAGGGAATTTTTCAAAAGAATTCTAATTCTGTGTTGAAACGGAATTTTCAAATTTGAGAAAATTCTCAGTTGGAACAGGAAATATTCCAATTTTAATCAATATTGAGCTGGAATTGGAAATTTTTGGAAAAAACTTAAAATTCTGCATTGGAACAGGGCACCTTTCAAAAGAAACTTAATTCTTAGTTGAAACGAGTAATTTTCGAAAAGAATTAAAATTCTGGATTGGAACAGGGAATTTTCTAATATCAACAGCATCTGACTTAGAATGGGAAATTTCGAAAAGAATTTAAATCCTGGTTTGGAGCCGGGAATTTCTCAAAAGAAATTTAATTCTGAGTTGAAACGGGGTATTTTCAAAAAGTATTGAAATTTCAAGTTTCTGGAAAATTCCAATTGAAACGCTTTAAAATATGTAACCATTGAAATCTTTTTAAAACTATAAGCTTAAAATTTTAAATCTTGGATTGAAAAAAGGTTACTGCGCTTCAAATTCTCGAAATAATCAAAATAACTATTTAATTAATATAAAATATCTGAATTATTGCTATAAAACTGAAACGACAAGATAAAAATTACTTAAATATGACCATTTTTCTTCAAAAATAATAAATTTAACTCTAAATTTAGCTGTAAAATCGTCGGTAATATTAAAATAAGAATGAAATACAATTTTGAGGTTATGTCGAAGAAAACTGAATTTCTGATACTTACAATCCTGAATATTTATAAGTTCTTTTTTAGAGTTATAGATGCTATACTTTATCTTTTAATTATATCAAAAACTAAACACACGTTACTTTGATCTTCTAAAATTCCTGGAACTTGCATTTAGGGTTGCGTTCTACTTTCTTCTTCATCATCTGCATCAATATCTACCTAATTTTCAATATATAATTAATAACTTGGGTTAAAATTCATATACATTTTTTTATTTGTGTAACTTTAATGCAAACTCAAAATATCTTAAAAATATATAATTTATAATAAGTTTTCAAATAAATTTCAATTTTGAGGTTAGGTTTCGATTCAATCAATACGATTTAACGATTTACTTACCCTCGTTCACATAGCGAAAATTGTCTGAAGCAGCTAAGGCGCGATGCTTTCGAACTCGTGGTGTACTAGGCTTTGGCATATTGTTTATTGCATTATACACTTAAACTCAGATAATAAATATGAATTTTATCAGCAATAACACACTTCATTTGACAGCAAGGCAAGTTCCCTAATTTGGAACTAGGTGGCGTTGCAATACTTGAACCAGTCTGGCTCGGCTCTGGGATATGGAATTATCCCGACATGGCCCCGAAGATACTAAACTGATCAGGGCCAGATAGGTAATCGGGAAAATATATGGCGATTTCTGCACGGAAATAAATTATTGGAAGATTATTAATTTGTAATTAGTTTTGGCATAAAGCCTATATAGTTATAAATGTGTTAATCGAGGAAACGAATCAGTAAAAAAGGGACAAAAACTCGTATATGGCATTGATTCTAAAGGATGTGGTGATACTTATGTTGGAAAAAGAGGTAGAAATACTGATCCACGTGTGGAACAACATAAATATGGCTGTCAAAATTATGATAAAACAACAGCTCTGGTGAAACACTCTCATGAGGGAAATCATCATTTTCATTTTAAAGATCCTAAGATTTTATATATAGAAAAGAACTGTACGCGCAGGATGTTCAACGAAATGTTTTATATCAAAGGGAATAATCATTCAATCAATAATAAGCCAGATATTCAATGTCTTAGTCTTAATTGTAATGTCTAATAGAATCAATGAATCATAAATGTTAACATGTACCAGTTTTCAATTCCGTTTTGGATTATGTTTTCAATAACTACAAAGAAACAATTTTTATTCCAAGTACGTATTATATCGAAAGTTGTATCACATCTCAACTATCAATATCGCATTGATTCAAATCTCATTTGTGCATTATTTTAATGGTTGATAATATCAATATTCTAGTTTTACGTATCTCAGTATGCCCATACAAAAAAAAAAAGATAATCAAACTTGGAGTGTCAACATTTACATAGATGGTCAGTTTGATCTTCTAGAATCTAGATCATAGTAGTACCAAGTGCCATCCGTATTTTTTTCTTCAGATTCAGACCATAATTTTATAGTCTTCTTGGATATCCACAGGTGTTTTGGACTCACTATCAGGATAATCAAATCGACACTGAAATTGTCAATCAGAATTGGCTACGAAAATCGAGACGCATTTCTAGAACGAGTGGATTAAGTGGTTTTAGTTTCGATTTTCAACAACTTCAATGTTTCCGAAGAACTAGGTACAAAGGCGTCACTCAGCAATCAGTGCGTATTCTTAACATTCACGACCTTAAACGTGTTCAAAATGTTGTACAAATTAAATTTGTTAATAATGTTTCATTTTAGTCCAGTGATGCCTTTCCTTTGGCCTATCGTGCTGAAAGAAATATGTTGTAAACGTGTTTGTGCTTTCAGACTTGATGGATTTTATAGTGGGAGAAGGACATCAGATACTTGAGTTGACTCTCTGGTATGCTTAAGTTAACAGTCCGAGATAAGCAAGCTAACACTCCTGTAATCGAGTTTGCACTCTAGGATCGTCAACTTTACACACTGGGATAGCTAAGCTAACCATAAAATTTTGACACTCCATACATGGTACGCTACACCATCTAGGGAGCTGTCCCAAGTTAAAGCTCGAATGTTCACATTGTTTACATGTTTACATTTGAGCTTTAACTATGGGACAGCTCCCTAGATGGTGTAGCGTACCATGTGTGGAGTGTCAAAATTTGATTGTCAGCTTAACTATCCCAGTGTGTAAAGTTGACCATCCTGGAGTGCAAACTCGATTATTCCAGGAGAGTTAGCTTGATTCTCTCGGACTGTTAACTTAATCATACCAGAGAGTCAACTTAAGTATCTGTTGCCCTTCTCCCACTATAACATCCATCAAGTCTGAAAGCACAAACACTTTGACAACATATTACTTTGAGCACGATAGGTCAAAGGAAAGGCATCACTGGACTAAAATGTAACATTATTAACAAATTTAATTTTTGACACAACAACTTGACACTCTAGATGTTTAGGCCGACTAGCCATTTTTCTCTGTGCACGGTCTCGGAGATTTTTGCTATAGTGTTGGCCCAGAAAAATTGAAATTATGATAATACATAATCCGTGGTCATGGGTAAAACTCGATTTTGAAAAATACTGATTTATATAATAATGCGATGTTTTCATCTTATTGAATTCTTTATCTAATTGACTAGAAACCTAATGTGTGAGTATACCGTACCATGTCTACGCTATTAATCTCTTTTTTTATGGTAAGGATGTGTAATATAACTGAACAATTTAGATACAATTCTTATTTTTATTGTCATTTTATAATATAATTTGGACAGATGGTTCTTTAAAACTAATGAGGTTCGGCTTCGACGGACAAAACACCACAATGAATGTTAAACCATAATAATTAATCACGGCCAGTAGACAAAAAACAATTAAAATCAATCCTAATTCTAACACTTCTGACCAAAACATTAAAACCAATTTATAAATGGATTTATCATGTTATCTTCACTTACTTCTCAATTATTGGTCTGCCGGAGGGTGTATCTCGACAGAAAGAACGTTTTCTGACCCAAATGGCTTGCGGAATAAACGAGTATCAGGATCGTCTTCAGATATTGGTACAACCTCGCTGGCCTTGTGTCCCTTTATGATAATTTTAACATATACAAAGTGACTCTGATTTTCAGCTGAAGGAGCCATAAATGGAAGCAAACATCCATGTCGGATAATTCCAATGATGTACTTTTTATCCTGATCTATTGCTACTTTATAAGTGCCTGGTGGTAAATGGGCCTCTAAACCGGGCACTAAAATACTTTCGCACTCACGAACACTAAGTTCAATGGGAGAAGGATGAATTTTTGTGATATTCCCATGGGTCCTCCTTCTAAATCGCCAAAGTGATTCTGTAAAAAGAAGGTATAAGTATCAAATTAATTGCTGCATAAACTAATCAATTTATTAATTATTTGGTACTTTCACGCATCGCAATTTTTTTCTGTCGAATCATTTATTTTTATCTGAGGAATAAAACTTGTACACAATAGACTGCCACACAGAAAAACTTGTCGATTTTTTAAACAAGGTTTATGAATAAATTCATTTATTAAGAATTTTCGTGCATAGAACATTTTTATTTTTTGCAGAATAGTGCAGTTTTCATTATTAAAAAACGTAAAATGTATAAAGAGTTATTCTTTTTGAATGATTTTAAATAGGAAGCTAATATATTGAAAGCAAAAATGCACTAAAAATTATAGATATAATTATAGTTACCAATAGGATTGGGAAAAAGCACCAAGCTCAGACATAGAATACCAGTCAGAATGCGCATTTTTTTGAAAGAAAGGAATCCACTTATGAAGAATTTCGAAACGAGTGTAACTGATAAGAATTGTACAAAATGTTTCTGTGTACTTTAGCTATTCGCTATCTCATTCATCATTCTAAATTATTTGTATTTCATTAAACGGCTTTTCTTACACTGAAGGTGAAAAATTAACTCATATTTATGACATTATTATATTGTATAATTTAGAGGAAATAAAATTTCTTGTCACGAAATAAAATATCAGTATTTGTTCACGGATAAAAAATAAAAATTCATAGCCTCAAATATCGTTGAAAACGGACAAACGATATTGGAAGATTAGTTCAAACAAATATTTTCAGCATAATTAATTAGTCAGTATTATTATTAATGAATCACAATTAACAGATCGTTATAAAGCATCGACTTGAAATATGTATACAGTTTTGCGAGTTTATCATAATGTTTTTTTTAGTTTCTAGGAATTTATTTAATATAAGTTAGAATGCTTTGACAAATTATATTTATGACTGAACAGTTTATTAATAATTAGCCAATCATACTTCGGCAGTAATTAAGAAAAATTATTTTTATACTTAACTTTCTGGCAAAATTTGTGGGCGCCAGATCCTGCTGGATTGATTCAAAACTTAGTATGATAGAAATTCAAATTAATTTTCAAAGACAAACTCAAAATTAAAAATTTAAACTAACAAATCGGAAATTAATAGATTTTCTAGCTCATTAAATCTAAAATTATAAATCAAATTGAATATTCAAAAATGAAAAAACAATTATTTTTACAACATCATGAAAACATGACTTTGTTACAGGTTCCTTGAAAACAACAATTGAAAGTTAGAAAATAATGAAGTAAAGAAATGACGAAATTGGGACAAAGTGGCGAAATTAATTAATTTTCTAAAAATGAAATTCTAAAATCAATTTAGGGAAATGCAGAGTAATTCAAAAATATTCAAATCAGGAAATAAATTTGGGACCAAAAAGACTGGATAAAATCTAAATATAAGTTAAGAAACACAACAATAATACGAGGACATTTCCAATAATTTTAGGGAATAATGTGAAAGAATATGAAATTAGGACAAATAAAACATTAATCAGAAGGTCTTTTCTTTCTTCACATTTTTTATCTTCATTATTATTTTGTCATTAAATTAAATTTTCAATAACAGGGTGGCCGCTTAAATAAAAAAATTCCTGGTCTTTTCCCGGGTTTTTCCCGGTTTTGCAAAAATTGTTCACGATCAGTAAAATTAAAGAATTCGAACTCTTGACGCTAAAAATTTTTCAATTTGAAAAAATAAAAACTGAACTCTAAATTAAAGTACTTGAAGTGGGATTCTCGAATTTTAAACTTTAAAAACTGAACACTGAAATTTTTTTAAAACAATTTTTGGTTCAGGGACTCAATAATTTACACATATATTAAATGAAAGGTATTAACACTTTCCAATTGAACAATTTTAAATATAATGGAGTGAAAGTGTAAAATTAAAATTTTTTAACTTTTATGAATTGTGCAGTTCAAAGATGATTCAGTTCAAAAAATATGAACCCACGTTTTATCATTTTAAATTCTCTGAATTGAACAATGAATCGAAAAATTGTTTTTTTGAATATCATTTGAAGCTAGAAAGAATAAATTTTTAAATGAGGAATTAAATTATTTTAATTTTAAGTAGCTTCAAATCGAAAATTGCTTAAATTTGTTTTCTTTTTTGAAGTACTTTTAAACATTTTCTTAAAATTATATTTTCAAAATAAAAAATAATACAAAATGTTCCAAAGAATATGAACAAAAAATGTTTATTATCTTGAAACCTTTACAAACCTTTAAATAGTTTTTAAATCGTAAAAATGCTACACTTCGTTTTAAATGTTTTGAAATATTAACAAAACTTCTAAATATTTTTTTAAATGACTCAAATTTTTCGTATTTTTTTTGAACCTGCAAAATTAAAAAAAATTGCCTTTAAATATCCCAGATCCTTTTTTGACAATTTTGAAAATATTTTAAGATCTTTTTAAATATTACCCTAAAATTAATATTTCAAAATAAAAAGTCTTTTTCCTGGAAATCACAAGAACATTTTTTTATCCTTATAAAACCTTTCACAATTCTTAAAAAGCTTCTAAATCTTTTGTTCTAAACCTGAAAAAATGTAAATTTTTGTTTAATTATTTGAAATCATTTCAAGGTTTACATCAATTTTGAATATTTTCAAAACTTCTCTTAAAAAAACATCTCTGGAAATTACTTGATTTTTTCTAAATTACGAAGTGTCAAATTGCTATTTATACATCAAAGTTTGACAATTTCACTCACAAATTGAAAAGTTTCAAAATAAAACAATTAAAATTGTAAAGTTCAAAGTTTTTAGCTATTTCAAAATGTCCAATTTTAAATATTTGATTTATAATTGCCCGTTTTATATGAACAGTCAACTATTGCTACTAATTGAATAATAGTTCTTTTTTCTAATTACATTTTTTTTTAAATTTTAATGGTATAAAAATGGAATATTTTAGACTGAAGCAGTATTTTTTATAAAATTGGAACCTGAATTATTTATACGTTTACATTTGTTTAACTACTAAGGCTTTCGAATTGAAACAGTTCACTTTTTAAAGATGAAATCTGTAAACTATTAAAAAAAAACTTTAAACTCTTTAAACTCTGAAAGGTTTCAGAGTCGTTTCGGAAAATCAATTTATTGTTAAGTTTATAATACTTAAAGTATAGTTTGATTGAAAAAAATATTAATTGATAATTACAGTTGATCAACTAAAAAAGTGTTTTATCAAAAATTGTCAGTCCAAACCCCTTTTAATTTTCAATTGTAAAAAACTGTGCTTAAAATGGAAAATTTGTTTAATAGATAGCTGAAATCGAACTTATTTAAAATTTTTAAATAATTTCTCAGAAAAAAGAAAAGATAGAAAGGTTATTTCAAAGTACAATATATCCACTATTACATTATTCGTTGAAAATTATTTTTTTTGATTGAAAATTTACCTTTTTCATTTTTGGCTGAGAAGTAATTGTTTTACAATGAAAATTCAAGTACTTGGTTGAAAATTAGTTTTTTTTTTATATTTTAAGTTAATTTTCTACCTAAAATTGTTAGTTTTTCATTTTTTGTTTAAACTTGATCTACTTTAGTTAGAATTTCGTCTTTATTGGTAGAAAACTAATTCTTTCGATCGAAATTTCTTCTTTTTTGGTTAAAACTTCAGATTGAAAATGCAACTGTTTTACAGAAACATTCGTCTTTTGACCTAAAAGTTCATAAATTTGGATGAAATTTTTTTTCTTGGTTCACTAAAGAATCTTCATTTGTTGACAATTCGTCTTTCTGGTTAGAAAGTTTAACTTCTGGGCTGAAAGTTGAACTACTTTGTTAACATTTTTTTGATTGAAGATTCATTATTGATATTGAAAATTCTTCTCTTTAGTTGGAAATTAAGTTATTTTGTTGAAAGTGTGAAAATTAATATTTCAGGGTTGAAAAATCAACTGCTTTGTAGGAAATTCGTCTTCCGGGTTGAAAACTTGTGTTTTTTGATTAAAAGTTGACCACCTTTGTTGAAATGTTATTTTCTTGCTTGCAGATTCACCATTTTAGTTGACAATTCATCTTTGGTTGAAAATTAAATTGTTTGATTAAAGTATTTATTCACTGAGAATTGATCTTTTTTACTTGAAAATACAACTATTCATTTGAAAATGTATGTAGAAAATTAATCTTCTTGGTTGAAAAATCGTCGTTTTGGTTAAAAATTCATCTTTGTAGATTGAAAATTCAGAAATTTGGTTAAAAATTCAACTATTTTGTTGCAAATTTGGTTTCTTTGTTGAACATTATTATTTTTTGTTTCAAAATTAATTTTTGTAGGTAGAAAATTCAAGTGTTTTGTGAAAAACTTATTTCTTTTTGTTAAGAATTAAACTGTCTTCTAAAAAAATAAATTATTTCGTTAAAAATTCAACTCTTTTTCATTGAAATGTTATCTTTTTTATTTAAAATTCAGTCATTTGGTTGAGAATTGATCTTTTTAGGTTGAAAGATCATCAATTTGGTTCAAAATTGAACTATTTTGCTGTTGATTATATCAACAGCAACAAATTATTGGATTGAAAAAATTGTCATTAAATTGTCGTTAAAGTTGGAAGAATATGAAACTTTAAAATATTTTTGACTGATTTTTCACCATGGTAAAATGAACAATTACCAAAAAACGGTGTTTGACCATAAAATCAGATTTTCGGTTCACTTGGGGTGATCGCTAGAGAGATTGATCAGCAACCTGGGTCGGAGCAGTGTTGCGGAATAAACGTGTCATTTGAATAAATGACACGAGAATTCCAGATCAATCTAAAACATATATACCTAACACCTATATACCTATCTACTTTACACCTATATACCTATCTAACTTGTACCTATATACTCTATACCAATACACCCATATACCCAATACTATTTTCCAACCGAGCAAGTCACGCCTACCCCGAAAGGGAAATGGCTTAATGGTATAATCGGGTAGTGTATCACCCCCATGAGTATGTTTTATAGGGTCCCAAATAAACCCCATAAGTGACAAAATGAGTTTTGTGAGTTTTTGGCGCTAATTATGATATTTTCGGTTCTTTTATGCAAATTTTTTTCAATGCATAAAATTCTACTTTATACTGATAAATTAGATATTGATATAAATCGTTTGAACAATTCGTTATTGTTTTTAGCAATTTGCTCTTAGAATACAGTCAGAAAGTCGCGTTTTTTTCAGAAAATTTCCACTTTTCGTTTGATATTCAGTTGCAGTTTTTTTTTTTTAAGTTTATACTTTTTGTCCAATTTTCAATTAGAGTGATGTATATAATTAATTTGAGTTGATAACATCAATTGATTGAAGAATTTATTATTATTTTTAATAATATTCAATTGGAATAACGCTAGAAACTTGTGTTTTTTTCTGAAATCTTTAACTTTTTACCACTTTTTACGTAGTGAGGTAATTATTAATGCAAGTTAACAAACATCCATATCACAAATTACGCAATTTCTAATTCAAGGTGAGAAATAATATAATAATGCGTATATTTATTAAATAATAGCTTATTTCAAGAAGATGAATTCCTAACAAAATACTTACGTTTTTAATCAAATACTTGAATTTTCAACCAAGATGATTAATTTTCTACCAGAAAAGATGAATTTTCAACAAAGTACATAAATTTGTTACCAAATAGTTGAATTTTCAACCGTAAAGATTTATTTTCTATCGAAAAGACGAATTTTTCAGAAAATCCCACACATTTTCAACTAAATATTTTGAACAATGAATGTGATGTTAGTCCAAATTTTATTTGAATAATTTTTATACTTAAAAGATCAATTTTAACAAAAAATGTGATGGTTAAATTTTCATTTAGGAGAATTATTTTTGAATAAAAAAAAAAAACGAATTTTCTACAATACAATTGAATTTTCATTACAAAAAATTACTTTTTAATTTGAAAATACGACTTTCCAACTAAAATTATGAATCTTAAAGAAAAAAAATCTGCCCGTTTTGCGGGCACAGTCTCATCGCGCGCCTCGCGCGCGGCTCGCTTCGCTCGCAAGTTTGAGCGCGCCTAGGGCGCGCAACTGTTGGATCTCGCGCTTCGCGCTCGATTATGTATTCACCTCGCTCGGCTCCTCTAGATTTTTGAACTTCGTGTTCGACTTGGATGAAAAGAAAAAGTTTGTTTGCAAATATTATAAAATTATCAAAACCTCTACATATTAAGTGATTGTTGAATTTATTTTTATTTTAGACTGAAAAGGAACTTTATTTACTCAAGGTTCTATCGACCTTAAGGAACACATTCTCATCCAGACACTCGCGCTTCGCGCTCGATATTTGATTTGAAAATCATTTGAACCGTATGATAGAAACAAAAAAGTTTGAGCGCACTTACGGCGTGCGATTTGGTAAATACACTGAGCGCGCACTTTGTGCTTCGTGTTATATGTTCTTCATATACAAATTACTAAATTTGTATTTGATTTTAAATGAAAAGTAATGATATAATTTAGGCGACAGATTTTATTCCTTAAAATTTTATTTTAGCTTGTGCGTTTTTAAAAAAAGTTAATTTTTTCATTTTGAATATATTCTTACAACAAAAATTGATTACAAGTTTGTAAATCTTTTTTGAATGCACAATTTTTGTTCATTTATCTGTTTTCGTACCGTGCATTGTTTTTTCAAAAATTTGATTTTTTTACTGTCAATGTTATTTTCACGAATACAACAAAAAATACGCATCCTATCGAAACATTATTTACAACAAATTTGTACCTCTTCCTTGGATGAACAAATGTTGTTCTTGATTTTTTTATTTTCAATGCTGTTTTTTACAAATAAAACAAAAACTACGCGTCATATCAAAAAGTGAATGATAAGAAATTTGTAGATATTTTTTGGGTGCACAATTTTGGTGAAATGATCTTTTCTCGTATCTTGCATAGTTTCACAGCAAAATGGAATTTTTGATTTTTGATTATTTTTTTTGTGCGATCAAAATTTGAATTTTTTATTTTTCAAAAAATTCAAAAAGTTGTTATGAAAATATTATAGGGTGTTCAAAAAGCAACGTTTTTCTCCTCTTGACTTTTTTTCATATCAGGCGTTTTTCGGATTAAAATGTACATTTTCGTTTGTTTTTTGGAATTTTGAAAATGCTATAACTCCAGTAATTTTTTTTTTATCACGAAAAGTCATTAGAATATTTTGTTCGTCATTTTGCGTACTACTAATAACCATACATAGAATTTTTAAATCTTCAAAAAAGTGGTCTCAAAAATTTTCAAAATGTGCTCACTTTTTGAATTTTCATCCAAAATAGCTGGTTAACGAAATTGTTCTTTCTTTTTAGGCCATAAAAAAGTGTGCCAAAGCTCAATCAAATCTGATCATTTTTTCGAAAGTTATCGTGGCTACAGACAGACAGACCCCTTGGTAAAAACCGTTTTTTCTGGCTCAGGGGGTCTCAAAACGTGGAGATTTGATGAAAACCGACTATATCAAATTTTACATAAAACCAATACCTTCTCATTAGAATGAGAATGTAAAAAGAGATTTTTGAATCAAAATGATGAATAAGCAACTAAAAAAATGAACTTCTAACAAAGTAATTCCATTTTCAACTAAGTAGTTGAATTTTCAACGAAAAATGTAATAGTTGATGGTTGATCAACCAAAAAAGATTTTAATTTGTAACGAATTCAACCAAAAAGACGAATTGTCAACCAACAAAGATTTTTCAGTCAAGAAAGAAAAAAAATTGAATTTTCAATCGAACAAAAATGATTTTTCTACAAAATAGTTTAATGTTTAACCAAAAAAATTAATTTTCAATCAAAAATGAAATAATTAAATTTTTAGTTGGAAAATTAATTTTCAACCAATTGAAACAATTTTTCAACAAAATAGATAAATTTTCAACAACGAAAAAAGGTTTTTGAACTAAAATGTTGAATCAGCAACCAAAAAGGTCCACGCAAGAAAAATCACGAATCATCGTTTTTGGGCATGGAGAATCAGATAAAACTCTTAAAAAGAAAAAATGTCCCTCTCTAAATTCAGAAAAAAAAAGATTGAAAAAAAGTTACTTTTTTCAGTTTAATAAAAATGTTAAAAATAAAAAATTACCCTCTACCAATTCAGAAAAAATTAAAATCCAAATTTTCTCCTCACAACTAATTATTTATATTTCCCTATTCTTCATAATACATTTTTTTCCAAATTACAATTCAAAGAGAAAAATATTCGAAAATCAAATCAACAAAACTAAAATATATTTGAGAAAAGTGATTTTTATTTTTGAAACACACAAAATTTATTTTATATACCTGGAAAAACCTGGAAATGTCAAGAATTTTTTTAAAAATCAGGGTATTTTTTTGAAATCGTGCTTAATTTCTTGTTAAATTTGCAATATAAAATTGAATAATAACGATTCTTCATTTAGAAAAGTATTTGAATATTTTCTTGAAAATTAGTTTTTCTTGGGTTTGAAATTCCTTTTGTTAACTGAAAATTTAACTGTGCCAGTCGAATATTTCATCACTTCATTCAAAAACTAATATCTCTGGTTGAAATTTAATTTTTTTTACTGAAAATTAAACTATTTACTTTTTGGTTGAAAACTGATCTTTTTTAGTTGAAAATTCATCTTTTTTGGTGGAAATTAATCATCTTGGTTAAAAATTTCATTATTCCAGTTGAAGATTCATCATTGTAGTTAAAAATTCATCACTTTATTTGAAAATTTTATTATTTTTTCGAAAATGAGTTGTTTTTTTCGGGAAGATTATTTTTTTTAAACTGAAAATGTAACTGTTTCCATAAATTATTCCATCATTCGAATTGAAAATTCGTCTCTTTGCTTAAGAAATAATTTTTTAAAGTAATAATTCAACGATTTATTTTTTCCCTGCCAATTTATCTTTTTTAATTGAAAATTAAAAATAATTGAATGTTCATCAGTTTGGTTGAAAATTAATTTTTTTCAACTGAAAATTTAACTATTCCATTTTTGATTAAATATTGATTTGGTTTAGTTCAAAATTTAATTAATTGATTAAAAACTGTGTTTTTTAGTTGAAAATTCTACTATTTCGTTGAAAATTCATGTACTTTGCTGAAAAATCGCCTTTTTGGTAAAAAAATTTTTAGTTGAAAATACAAGTATTCCAGTTAAAAATCAATAATTTTAGTTGAAAATTCATCTT
>CAKNYM010049814.1:69184-101375 GCA_932195095.1 Andricus curvator
TTAAAAAATCGTCCGTTTTGGTGAAAAATAAATCTTTGATTGAAATTTCAACTATGTAGTTGAAAATTCCTCTCGAGGGGTCGACCACTCTGATTTTTCATGTACCAGGAATATATTCCCTAAAGAATATTCGCGAATATATAAAATATATCGGAATATTTGGGAATACAAAGAATATGAAGAATATTCGAATAATTGGGAATATGAGAGAATATGAAGGAATATGAGGGAATATCAGGGAATATGTATTAATATGTAGAAATATGAGGGAATATTTGGGAATATGAGACAATATTTCAGAATATATTTAAATTATGTATATTGAATTACACATATATAGGTACATATTATTCTTCATATCTATTTTTCTTCCTTGACTTATAAATATGTTTTGGTTAAAAATTCATTTATTTTGTTGAACATTCATCTTTTTGGTTTGAAAATTCATCTCTTTCTGTGAAAATTTAATCTTTTTTGGTTAAAAATGCAAGTGTCTGGTTAACAATTAATCTGTTTCGATAGAAATTAACTTTTTTGTTAAAAATTTAATTGTTTTGTAGAAAATTCGTATTTTTGACTTAAAAATTCAAGAATTCAGTAAAAAATTCATCTATTTGGTTAAAAATTTATGTATTCGGTTGAAAATTCGTCTTTTTCTATAGAAAATCAATTTTTTAAGTGAAAAATTCATTTTTTTAACTGAAAATGTAACTATTTTGTTGAAAACTCAACTCATTGGTTAAAAATTTACTTTTTTTTTGATAATTCAACTGTTTTGTAGAAAATACACCGTTTTGGATTGAAAATTCAAAAATTTGGTATTTTTTTGAAAATTCGTTTTTGGTTTGTAAAATCCAACTGTTGTCTATTTTAAATTAAAACTTGTTTTATAAAGTATCAACTATTACATGTTTCGTTGAAAATTCATCTTTTTAGGTTGAAAATTCAACTCCTTGGTTGAAAGTTTATCTACTTTCTTCAAAGTTTATTTTTACATTCTCATTCTAATGAGAAGGTATTGGTTTTATGTAAAATTTGACATAGTCGGTTTTCATTAGCTTGGTTCAAAACTAATCCTTTTTGATTGATTTTCAACTATTTTTCTGAAAATTCGTCTTCTTTGGTTCCATTTCTCGTTAAAAATTCAACTACTCATTTGAAAGTGGAACTAATTTGTTAAAAATTCAGTTTTTTGTTTGATGATTCATCATTTTCATTCAAAAACCTTTTTTTTTCTTGTTAAAAATTGAACTATTTTGTTGAAAAATCGTTTTTTGTTTCGTCAAAAATTAATTTCTTTCACTGAAAATGTAACAATTCCATTTTTGGTTAAAAGTTTATATTTTTGCGTTGAAATTCATGTATTTTGATGAAAATTCGTCTTTTTTGATAGAAAATGAATTTTTATGGTCGAAACTTCAACTATTTGGTTGAAAATTCATGCATTTTGTTAAAAATTCGTCCTTTGTGGTAGAACATTAATCTTCTTGGTGAAAAATCATCTTTTTGGTTGAAAATTCATTTCTTCAATTGCTAATTTAACTATTTTGTTGAAAATCCGTTTTATAGGAATAAAAATTAATTTTTTTGACCGTAAATATAAATAGTCCATTTTTGGTTGGAAATTTATCTTTTTTAGTAGAAAATTCATGTATTTTGTTAATAATTCGTCACTTTTGGTAGAAAATTAATCTTTTTGGTTAAAAATGCATTTTTTTATTAAAAATGCATTTTTTGGTTAAAGATTCCTCTTTTTATTTGAAAATGCATTCCTTTGATTAAAAATATAATTATTTTGTTGAAAATTCATGTATTTTGTTCAAAATCAATCTTTTCTGATAGAAAGTTAATTTTATTGGATGAAAACTTATCTTTTTGGTCGAAATTCCAACTATTTGGTTAAAAATTAATTTTTTAAATTTAAGATTCATCATTATAGTTGAAAATTCATTTCTTTGGTTAAAAATATAACTATTTTGTTGAAAATACGTTTCTTATGATTAAAAATTATTTTTGTTGACTTAAAATATAAATATTCTATTTTTGGTTGAAAATTAATCTTTTTTAGTAGAAAATTCATGTATTTTGTTAAAAATTCGTCATTTTTGGTAGAAAATTAATCTTCTCCTTTAAAAATGCATTTTTTTGTTAAAGATTCCTCTTTTTATTTGAAAATTCATTTCTTTGATTAAAAATATAATTATTTTGTTGAAAATTCATGTATTTTGTTCAAAATTAATCTTTTATGATAGAAAGTTAATTTTATTGGATTGGATAATCTATTGGAAAATCTTTTTGGTCGAAAATTCAACTAATTCGGCCTAAATTCATTTTTTAATTTTATAATTCATCTTTATATTTGAAAATTAATTTCTTTGGTTAAACATTAATTTCTTTGGTTGAAAATTTAACATGAAATAAAAATTGGTAGTGGTCATGGAAGATGAAAAATTGGTCAGGGAAAAGTTAGGTAATAATGAATCTGCAACCAAGAAAATGAACTTTTTACAAAGCAGTTTAAATTTGAACCAAAAAATACCAATTTTCAACCAAAAAAGATGAATTTTTAACCAAAACGAATAAATTTTCAACCAAAAATAGTTGGATTTTCTTATTGGGTGCTAATAATTAGTTCGAATTTAAGTTTTAAGTTTAATTTTAAACGCTATTAATTAAAAATTTTCTCAGAATAAAGTTTTAATCAGAAATTATTCCATGTTTAATGTTCCCAATTAAAATAATACAATTTTGTTTAGCTTTGAATTTTAATTTTATATGTTTCATTGCGATAAAAATTGAAACTGAGTACAGCGAACTTCTGAGAGAAACGGAAAAATGTCGATTCGTCGCATTTTTCTTAAAAACGTCGTTCCAATATAAAATTGGAACAGTTACAAAATATATAGTATTTTTTAAATAAGTATTAGAGGATTAATACATTTTAGTTGAAATGTACAAAGTTAAACACCTCATTTAAAATGGACAATTCCAAATTCATCAACTGCAATTTTAAATGTTCTAACTTGAGCAATTTTTTATTTTTTTTAATCTTTGCTTGAAAATTTAACTATTGTTGAAACTTTTTTGTTTTGTTGAAAATTAATTTTTTTTAACTCACAATTGAACTATTCCATTTGTATTTGAAAATTGATCTTTTTAGTCGGAAATTCAACTATTTGGTTGCAAGTTCAAATTTCGTTCAAAAGTTATATTTTTTTGGCAGAAAGTTGGTTGAAAATGTAACTATTTGGTTGAAAATATATTTATTTTGTTGAAAAGCTGTCTTTTTGGTTGAAAATGAAAGAAAGTACTTTTTTCGGCACGGAAATTCAATAATTTGGTAGAAAATTGGTTTTTTCATTTGAAAATTAGTTTCTTGAAATGAAAATGTAGCAATTCCATTTTTGGTTCAATGTTGATCTTTTTTATTTTGAAAATTCAAATATTTGGTTAAAAATTTATGTAATCTGTTAAAAATTCGTCCTTTTTTTGTAGAAAAATAATCTTCTTGCTTCAAAATTCGACATTTTAAATACAATTTTTTTTCTTTCTTGGCTAAAAAATCTTTTTTGGTTGAAAACTCAACTTTTGTTGAAAATTCCTGTTTTCGGATTAAAGATTCAACTGTTTTGTAGAAAATTTGAATTTTCTCTGGAAAATTCAATAGTTTTGTGGAGAATTCAACTAATTGGTCGAATTTTGAACTACTTTGTTAAAAATTAATTTCTTAGTTAAAAATTCATTTCTTAGATAAAAATTCATCATTTTAGTTAAAGTTTTTTCTTGTTTGTTAAAAAGTAGGTTTTTTAACTAAAAATAGTAATGTCTGGTTTAAAATTAACTTTTTATTTATTAATTCATATTTTCGTGTTGAAAAATCAACTGCACTGTAGAAAATTCTTCATTAAGGCCTTAAAATTCAACAATTTGGGAGAAAATTCATTTTTTTAAATTGAAAATTAATTTTTTGAAACGAAAATATAACTATTCGTTTTTTTGTTAAAAACTGATGTTCCTAATTGAACAATTGAACTATTTTGTTCAAAAATTATCTTAGTCGTTGAAAATTTAAAATTGCGAAAGTTAAAAATAAATTTCTTGCTCAGTTACAATTTTTTTGAAAATGTGCAAAAAAATGTTTTTTCTTGGATTGAGTCATATGCACACATTAAAAAAAAAGTTGAATATGTCGAAACTGAAATTTATTCAGCTCGAACGAAAGAAACATTTTTTTATTTTGCTTTTTCGGAAAAAAATGTTTGTCGTGAATTAGGATTTTTGGGATTTCATATCTTTTTTTGCGATTTTCGAACGTTATAAACACCACGAAAAAAATGTTTCCCATGGATAAAAAATAATAACATGTTTCTTTGGTTCAAGCTGACTCAATTTCAGGTTAAAATCAATCCAAAAAACATGTTTTTGTATATTTTCAAAAAATTTTAAATGAGGCAAATTTTTTATTTTTTAAAAATATTTTGTAATTCTAAATTTAAGAAAGAGAACAGAAGATATTAACCGATTTCAAATTTTTTCCTTTACTTGTATTGGATGCCGACCCAGAAATTGTTATCCCTCAGCTCAAACGATTCGATTAATTTTAGCATTTTTACTTCGCTCCAGTGAAGAGTTTAGTTTTAAATTTAGATTGAAAGTATTAATTATAGTAAGGATGAAATGAAAAATCTTGGAAAGAAATATTTATGAGAACGATGTTAAACATATGAAAATTGTGTATTTAACTAATTTTATTTTTTCCTGGACTTTTTTATATCACTCTGGATGGATTTCCAACGATCTAAGTATATCCAATTTTCAAAAATAAATCTTTAATGGCTCCTTTTACGCTGTGATCCCTGTAATATTAAAGATCGCGATAGCACAGTAGTATGGTAGATTTTATTGTTGTTGAAAATCTGAAAAAAAAATGAGAAAATGTATTTTTTTTTCATGAAATGGTAGTAATTTCTACAAATATCAATGTGAAAAGGTTGAAAAAATTATTATTAAGTTAAAATTGGAAATTAATTTGAACTAAAATTTTATTACAAATTATTTTTTAATTATTGTTTCAAAAAATGATATGTCGAAAACAATGTATTATCCTACTAAAAAAAATTCTTCCAAATAATATAATATTTGAACCTAGGTGGCTTAATCAAGTACGATCCTAATCATTTTTAGTGTTATAAGAAATCAAAAATATCATAAGCAGAAAATTCCATAGTAGAAATAATCTAAAAAAAAGTATTCTTTTTATATATAATTCTTCAGAATATTTTGAAATTCAGTATCAAAAACTATTTAAATTGTTTCTTGTACAATGCGAACAAGTAAACTTCAAGTTAACAATACATGAAAGTGAATCTAACTATCTACTTTTTTCCGTGTAGTATATATATTTCGTTGCAATTAAAACAAAACAAATTGGGTTAAAATATTTCTTATTACGAAATGCTTTATAAAATATTAACAATATGGAACATGTTATAAGATAAGAGCCATCTTTGTACCCTTTTGTGAAGCTTTTCGTCTAAATGGTTTTATTGATAGAGGTAGATATCTGTTTCTGAGTTTCGCTCTACAGGTGAAAGGATACCTGTTCTTCCATGTTGACTCGTCCATCTTACGTGAGATGGCACTCAAATCTATTTTTTACTCAAAGCCTTTATCATTTATAGTTACTTTAATTGAAATTAAAATAACTTAAATAAATAATTATAAAACTGTTTTTTACTTATATAAAGAGCATTGAGCATTTTTAGATTATATACTGTTTCAAAGATATACACTTATTTTGATTAAACAATATTATATATATATATATATATATATATACATATATATAATTATATACTAATTATGTTTAATTGCATTAAATTATATCAATTATTATTCAAGTGCATGGATAATACTTTATAAGTAGTCAGCCCCGAAAACAGCAAGACACATCGAAAATAGACTATGTCTGGACATGACGCGCCTTTTCTACTTATACGATAAGAGTTTCGGGATTCGATAAAAAAATTTAATGCTTTTTTGGAGTTTTTTCATTGTGGATGATTTGAATTTAAATTATTAAACTAATTGTAAATGCTTCATTCCTTGGAATTCTTTTCATTCTTTTGAGTTGCTTCGAATGCTTTTAAACTCCTTGAAATCTTGTGAATTATTTCGAATTCCCTGAATCACCTGAATCCCTTGAATTTGTGTAATTTCCTGAATTTATCGAATTTTATGAATTCATCGAATTTTATGAATTCATCGAATTTTCTGAATTCATCGAATTTTCTGAATTCTGAGAGTTTTCTGTATTCTGAGAATTCTCTGATTTCGAAGGACTTGAAAACAACGCCAAGAATTCAGAACAATTGAAGGAAATGAGGAATTTCAGAGAATTCAGAATATTTAAGGAATACATATGAATAGAAGAAATTCAGGAATTTAAAAGAATTCACATTATTTTAGGAATTCAGAAATTGAGAAAATTTCCTGAATTCCTTTAATATTCTGAATTTAGAAATTTCAGGAATTCAGAATATTCGAAGATTTCTGAGCATTGAGGTAATTCAAGAAATTCTTAGAATTCAAAGAATTTCAGAAATTCAGAGAAATCAAGGATTTTAGCATCTACGAATTCAGAGAATCTTAGGGATTTTTGACCATTTGATGAAGGATTTCCGAAAATTCAAAGAATTCACCCATTTGCAGAAATTCAGAGAATTCAAAGAATTCCGGCAATTTAGAATAGTCAAAGAATTAAGGCAATTAAGGATATTTAAAGAATTCAGGAAATTTAAGGAATTTGCCAAATTTTCGTTCCTTTTAATATAAAACTCCTAATTTTGAAAAAAGAAATGAAAAATTTTAGTATATACATTTTGGAAGCTGTGAATTTTTAATTTTAATGGCTATTTTGATATTTTTCACCATTTTTCAGCAATTTAAATAAAAAAATTTAATTGTCAATTCTGTAAATATGAAAATGATCGACATTTTTGGTTGTAAAATTCCTTAATTTTCAGTTTCAAACTTTAAATTAAAAATTTTTTAAATTTTAATTCATTGAATTCCTTTCATGCTCTGAAATCCCTGAAATTTTCTGAATTCCCTAAATTCCTTGAATATTCTGAATTCCTCGAATTCTCTAAATTTAGTAAATTTCATAAATGTTATGAATTTCTTTGAATTCCCTCAAATCTTTGTGTATCTTTAATATTCCGAATTCTTTAAATATCCTGAATTTCCTGAATAATTGGAATATTCTGAATTCCCTGAAGTTTTTGAATATCCTAGATTACCGGAATTCTTTGAATTCTCTAAATTTCTGCAAATCGCTGAATTTCTTGAATTTGTGTAATTTCCTGAATTCATCGAATTTTCTGAATTCTGAGAATTCTCTGAATTCTGAGAATTCTCTGATTTCGAAGGACTTGATAACAACATAAAGAATTCAGAAGAATTGAAGAAATTGACGGATTTCAGAGAATTCAGAATATTTAAACAATACATATGAATAGAAGAAATGTAGGAATTCAAAAGGATTCACTATATTTTAGGAATTCAGGAATTGAGAAAATTTCCTGAATTCCTTTAATATTATGAATTTAGAAATTTCAGGAATTCAGAATATTCAAAGATTTCTGAGCATTGAGGTAATTCAAGAAATTCAGAAAATTCAAGAAATTCAGAAAATTCAAGAAATTCAAAGAATTCACCCATTTTCAGAAATTTAGAGAATTCAAAGAATTCCGGCAATTTAGAATATTCAAATAATTCAGGAAATTCAAAGAATGTGCCAAATTTTCGTTCCTTTTAATATAAAACTCCTAATTTTGAAAAAAGAGGTGAACAATTTTAGAATTTAAATTTCGGAAGCTGTGAATTTTTTATTTTAATGGCTATTTTGATATTTTTCAGCAATTTAAATAAAAGAATTTAATTGTCAATTCTGTAAATATGAAAATGATCGACATTTTTGGTTGTAAAATTCCTTAATTTTCAGTTTCAAACTTTAAATTAAAATTTTTTTAAATTTTAATTGATTGAATTCCTTTCATGCTCTGAAATCCCTAAAATTTTCTGAATTCCCTAAATTCCTTGAATATTTTGAATTCCTTGAATTCTCTAAATTTAGTAAATTTCATAAATGTTCTGAATTTCTTTGAATTTCCTAAAATCTTTGATATATCTTCAATATTCCGAATTCCTTGAATATCCTGAATTCCCTGAATTCTTTGAATATTCTGAATTCCCTGAATATGCTAGATTACCGGAATTCTTTGAATTCTCTAAATTTCTGAAAATCGCTGAATTTCCTGAATTCTTTGAAATCCTTCATAAAATGGTCAAAAATTCCTGAAATTATCTGAATTTTTTAAAAATAATTACAATTTTTAAGCTTATAAGAATAAGAATTGTTCTATTTTTATAGCTTTTAAGTTTTTGAAAGTGTAAAATTTTAATTATACCTCATTTTTAGGTTGTTTAATATCAGAGGCTTTGAATTGGGATTTTTTCAATTATTTAAATTTTCAAATTTTTATTCGTTCAAGTTTTAAACGTTTATTCAATTCAAAGATATTTAATTTTAATCGATTTCAGTTTTCAATAATTTAATGTTTAAAATTTTAAGCAGAAAGCTGGTCAACAAGATTTAAAATTTAAAAGTTTATATTATTTAAAATCATTCTGATGTTTTTATATAATAAACTAAGAAAGTTAAAGACTCAGCATCTGCTTAAATCTAAATTGGACACATTAGAAGTTTTCATTCCATAAAAGAAAATATATTAAATATTTCAATTAATCTGTATTATCATCAGAGAATAACATAAATTTTTAACGTCTTTTCAGACTAGATGAAAATATGAATTACAAATTATTTTAATCAATTTTTTTTCTCTGAAAAAAGATCTCCTTTCGCTCCGCTGGGAATCGAAGCACAGAACTTCCGATTGCCTGTCGGGTGCTTCCCCATTAAGCTACTAGAGAGATCGAGAGAAGAAACTTTTTTCAGAAAATACACGCATTATTTTGCAAGGTGATACATATTAAATTTTTCAAGGAATCTGTATTATCATCAGAAAATAACAGAAATTTTTAACGTCTCTTCAGACTAGATGGAAATATCAATTAAAAATTATTTCAATCAATTTTTTTTCTCTGAAAAAAGATTTCCACTTTTCGCTCCGCTGGGAAGTTCTGTGGTTCGATTCCCAGCGGAGTGAAAGAAGAAGATCTTTTTTCAGAAAAAAAAAATTAAAATAATTTTTAATTCATATTTCCATCGCTCTAGTAGCTTAATGGGAAAGCACCCGACCGGCAATCGGAAGTTCTGTGGTTCGATTCCCAGCGGAGCGAAAGGAGAAGATCTTTTTTCAGAGAAAAAAAAAAAATTAATTAAAATATATTAAATATTTCATGAAAGCACAATAATTATAAAAATTTCAGAATTATAACAAAGTATCTAAAAACGCATAATTTGTTTTTATCGAAAAATATTGAATTGATAAAAAAAATGTAAATACAAAAAATATGCGTTACAATGAGATCTACAATTTTTAGCTACAATATTTTTGTCTGAAATTAATATTTTTCGAGATTTGTTCAATGAAACGATTTTTTTGTGAACAAAAATTGTTAATAACTTAATAACAATTGAGTACTTTCATCCAGGATTCTGATCTCGAAATTTGTAAATGAAAAATAAAAAATTTTGCGTTTTTATTAACGTGGGGTAAAATTTATTTATTTTGCTAAAGTAAAAATAGAGCTTAGTGACAACTATTTTTAAAACGCTTGTATTAATTATCTTCATAGATTTTAGTGTTCCAAGTTATTTTATATTTTGACTAAACTTTATTTATTAAAAACTATCAATGTAATTTAAAAGAAGAAAAACAAAATTGAGCAGAAACTGGTTCCATCATTTTTGAAAATTTCTTGGACTTTCTACTTAATTTGGTTGAATATTATAATTTTAAGAAGATATATTTTATAGAAATATTTACTTTTTGTCTCTGGTAGAACACTAGGGTAGTCCAAAAAATTTTTTTTCGAATTTTTATGGTGACACCACAAAAATTTGTTTGAATTCACACAAAAATAAATCCACTTTTTTTTTTTTTTTTTTTTTTAAATGATACTTAGGGGTGCCGCAAGCCCCATGAAGTTTAACATGTATTTCCCATAAGAAAAAAAGACGTTTTTGTAAATCTTTTTCAGAATCCTCAATATTATCTCAATCGAGTTGAAACTCAACATTTATCTTCACAATCAGCCATAGAATACTAATAAAATATCACTTTTCAAATATCAACACCATAAGTCTGTTTTATAGGGTCCCAAAGAAAACCCATAAGTGAAAAAATGGGTTTTGCGAGTTTTTTTGCGGCGGTTATGACTTTTTTAGCAATTTTTCCATAGAATGGAGTTAGAAAGACGCGGTTTTTTCACAATTTTTTTTGTCCAATTTTTAATTAGAGGGAAGTGATAGTTCAAAAATGTTAACAAGAGTGATTGTTTAAACAATTTATTATGAATGTTAATAATATTCTCTTAGAAAAATGCTACAAAATTGCAGTTTAAAGAAAGAAATCACTTCTAGTCAAATTTTCAATTAAGATAAGTTAAGTAATTAATTAGAGTCAAGAAAATTAATTGTTTGAACAATTTATTATAATTATTAATAATATTATATTTGAATAATGCTAGAAAGATGCGGTTTTTTCTGAAATTTCTGGCTTTTTGTCCAATTTTCAATTGGAGTGAAGTAATAATGAATTCAGGTTAACAAAATAATTGTTTAAACAATTTATTATCATTGTTAATAATATTCTCTTTGCTTAATTGGTATAATGTTGCGGTTTTTTTCTGAAACTTTCAACTGTTTGTCTATTTTTCATTAGGCGTGACTAATTAATTAGATTGAGCAAAAATAATTGTTTAAACAAATTATTAACAAAAAAGTTGTTTAAATAATGTAATATTGTTTATAACTATCTTTTCTTAGATAAGTGCTAGAAAATGGCGGTTTTTTCTAAAATATTTCACTTTGCCTCGCCTGCTTAATTACTAACAATTAATAAAGAAACATTAGAGATTTGCAATTCCTAGTTTTTCTTATACGCTTTGCAATAAACTTCGTGTTGTAATAAAAAAAAAACTTTTACAAGTCATTCAAAGACCTAGTCCTTCCAGCTATTCTTAATTATTCTATTTTTTGTTTTTGCCACTTGTGTAAAATAGCTTTTTTTCTTTAAATTAATTTTTTTAGGCATTGGGAAAAGAGCGAAAATAATTCACTTAAAACAACAATACCATTCGAAAAATCATTTTTGTTGTGGTTGACTTATTATTTGTTCATAAATAAAAAGGCGATGCAAAGTTAAAGATTTTGAAAAAAAACCGCCACTTTCTCGCACTTATCTAAGAAAAGATAGTTATAAACAATATTAAATTGTTTTTTATACAATTTTTCTGTTAAATCCAATTAATTATTAAGTCACGCCTAATGAAAAATAGACAAACAGTTGAAAATTTCCGAAAAAACCGCGACATTCTACCAATTAAGCAAAGAGAATATTATTAACAATGATAATAAATTGTTTAAATAACTATTTTGTTAACTTGAGTTCATTATCACTTCACTCCAATTGAAAATTGGACAAAAGGCCAGAAATTTCAGAAAAAACCGCATCTTTCTAGCATTATTCAAATATAATATTAATAATAGTAATAACAAATTGTTTAAACAATTGATTTTCTTGACTCCAGTTAATCATTCAACTTATCTTAATTGAAAATTTGACGAAAAGTAATTTTTTTTTAAACTGCAATTTTGTAGCATTTTTCTAAGAGAATATTATTAACATTAATAATATATTGTTTAGACAATCACTTCTGTTAACATTGATGAACTATCACTTTCCTCTAATTGAAAATTGGACAAGTGGGAAATTTTTGAAAAAAAGCGTCTTTCTAACTCCATTCTATGAGAAAATTGCTAAAAACAATAATAAATTGTTTAAAAAATTTATGTCAACATATAATTATCAGTATGAAGTGGTCTTTTATGTGCTAGAAACAATGATCATTGAAAAAACCGCAAAAAAAGTCATAATTACCGCGAAAAACTCGCAAAACCCATTTTTTCACTTATGGGGTTTCTTTGGGACACTATAAAATAGACTTATGGTGTTGATATTTGAAAAGTGATATTTTATTCGTATTCTACGGCTAATTATGAAGAGAAATGTTGAGTTTCAACTCGATTGAGATAAAATTGAGGATTCTGGATAAGATTTACAAAAACGTCTTTTTTCTTATGGGAAATACATGTTAAACTTCATGGGGCTTGCGGCACCTCTAAATATATTTTTTTCTTAAAACAAAAAAAAATGGATTTATTTTTGTGTAGATTCGAACAAATTTCTGGGGTGTCCCCATAAAAATTAAAAAAAAAAAAAAAATGTCGAAAGAATTTTTGGATCACCCTATAGAACACGATAGGAGAAAAATTATTTATTTAATAAGTGAACATATAAAAAATGGACAAATAAGGCTATGAAAATAATATTTTTACATTACGAAGAAAATCGAATTATTAATTATTTTAAAGCATAAATATCCTCTAGTGGTTGGTTATAAGATCATAATTATTTTGCATCAAAAAATTGTTTAATAATTTTTAGTTATAAATCACAATTAAATATTATATTATTTTTTTTAACATCATTTTTATATTATTTTATTTTTATTATTAAATATTATATTATTTTTAATATATTATTTTTTTATTATTATATTATTTTAAATATTATATTATTGTTTATTATTATATTATTTTTTATATTATTTATTTTTATTTATTATATTATTTTATATTATTTTCCTTATATTATCTATTTTAACTTCACTTTAAACAATCAAAACTTGATTCAATGTTTTCTTCAAGGTTGAAGACTTTTTAAATTATTATTTATGTATTTTATACTGATATAAATCTTATTGCTGGATTGGAAAATGATTCTATGATAAGAATAATAATATAATTTTTCATTACATGAATAGCTTCTTCGATGAAATCGTTGAATGGAGGGAAATGGTTACCTACGTGCCGACATTATTGACCTTCGACATTGTGCAATCGCACTTGCGTTCTTCTGTAAGGTCGTTTTATGGAACGTGTGGTTTATTTAATGTCATTGAATTTTTTCGGATTACATTTAATTCTAGGGTTCAATAATGATAAAAACGATAACTAGGTGATTTTTTGTTTTCTGGCAGAAAACGTACTAAAATAAGAATAACTTTTTTATTTAGGAGTATCAAATTTCAATAAATCCAAATTCTAGGACACTTGCAACAAGATGAATAGCCTAACAAAAATAATTTTCAGCAAAAAAGAAAAAAAAATTTCAAACAATGTAAACATTTTCAACCAAAGAGATGCCTCTTCAACCAAAAAATGAGTTTTCAAACAGTTTTTAAATTTTCAGCCAAATGGAAGAATCCTCAACCAAAACAGATTTATTTTCAATCAAACGGTTTCATTTTTTATAAAAAAAGATGAAATTTCTACCAAAAGAGATGAATTTTCAAATTAAATAGACGAATTTATGATAAAATCGTTTAATTCTCAACCGAGAAAGCAAAAAAACTAATATTTAAATTTTCAGTTAATGAGATGAATCTTCAACCAAAGGAATTAATTTTTATTAAAGTAGTTTAACTTTTAACAAAAACGGTGACTTTTTAACAAAAGATTTAATAGTTGATATTTCTACCAGCAGAAATAATATTTCGAACCAAAAAGACAAATTTTCATCAAAATATGTGAATTACAATAAAAAAAGATTAATTTACAACTAAAAAGTTTCATTTGTAACACACAAAATTAAAAAAAAATCAAAAAGAAATTTCCAACGAAATAGTCGAATCCTCAATCAAAACATATTAATTTGGAAATAAATAGATGCATTTTTTGCATAAAAAATTATTTTTATACTAAAAGCGACGAATCTTCAAACCAAAAAGGTGAATCTCCAACCAAGAAAGAAAAAAAGGCAACCAAAATAATAAAATAAATAAAACCAATAAATAAAATATTTAATTGGCATTTTTAATTAAAAATAATTCTTTTGATAATAATTTAATTGCATGAACTCAAAAATAAGAATTTTCAACAAAAAATTGATTTTTAGCCAAATAATTTAGTTTTCACCTAAAAAGGTCAATTTTAAGCCAAAAATGGAATAGTTATATTGTCAGTTTAAAAAGTTAGTTTTCAATAAAAAAAAATTAATTCTCAAGAAAATCATTAAATCTTCAGTCAGAAATATGTATCTTCAACCAGAAAAATAAATTTCTGATAAAGTAGTTTAAATCTCAACTAAAAAATATAAATTTTCAACGAAAAATGTGAAAGTTGATATTTCAACCTAAAAAGATTTTAATTTTCAATGAAGAACAGTTAAATTAAAACAAAAGAGAGAAACATCCAACATAATAGTAAATCCTCAATCAAAACAAATTAATTTTTTTTAAATTGTTCCATTTTTGCCAAAAAATGTGATATTTCTATCAGAAGAGATGAATTTTCAACCAGGAAAGAAAAAAAATTGCAACCAAATTGTGGAATTTTTAACTCAAAAATATGAATTTGCAACTAAAAAATTCAATTTCCCGCCAAAAATGCAATAGTTAAATTCTCAGTTAAGAAAATTATTTTTCAACCAAATAAATAAATTTCCAATAAATTGGTTTAACTTTCAACCAAAAAATATGAATTTTCAACGATAAATGTAATAGTTATTTCTACCAAAAGAAATTAATTCTCAACCAAAAAAGCAAAATTTTGAGAAATTCTTTCAATTTTGAGACACTTTGCACGTTGATAGAAACAGAATTTTTATTTACAAAAGTTGAATGTATTTCTTGTATACGTACATTTTTTGCAATTAAAACAAAACAAATTTGGTTAGAAATGATTCTTTTTACAAAATGCTTGAATAAAAAAAATGATCACATGAAAATTTATATTATTAGGTAAGAGCCATCTTTTTACTTTATTTGAAAGTTTTGATGCAAATGGTTCTATCGATAAAAGGATATATCCGTTGCTGAGTTCCACTCTGCAGGTGAAAGGATATCTATTTTTACACGTTGACTCGTCCATATGATGTTAGATGGCACAGCATACCAAATATAATATCTTAAGATACAAATTCTACAATTATTTATAAAAAAATTAAGTAAATTGAAAAAAAAAATGGTTTTCAATTACTTTAACGAATGGAAAATATATTTTTTAAATATATTTTGAACTCAGTGAATTTATGATTAAAGTTACTCTGATTGGAATTAAAATAAATACCTTACTGAATAATATTTAGTGTTGACTAGCAAAAATTGTATGTACCAAAAATTTGCCATAATTTTTTAAACAATAGGTCATTTTTCTTAATTTTCAAAAATTTTGATTATCAAATCCAAAAATTAGGCATAAAAAAAGTCTACAAAAAAGGATTTCGTAGCCTACTAAGTCTTTCAAATCTCCCTAACCTTTTTCCACCCTTCCTTTATACCTCATCTCGTCTCGAATCTTGTCTCGAAATTTCTCGAGTCTCGTCTTGAGTCTCGTCTCTAATCTCGTCTCAAATGTCGTCTCGACCCTCTTCTCGCCTCGAATGTCGCCTCGAATCTCGCCTCGAGTCTCGTCTCGAGTCATCTGTTCAAAGATCTGGTTACACATATTTTGATTAGGCAATATTATATATGTATAATAATTAATATACATGAATTTATAATAATTATAATAATTATTATAAATTATTATCGAAACGTCTAATCTGTACTACTTCACAAGTGGTCAACCCCTAATATGACGAGACAGAACGAAAATAGTCAGTGGCTGGCTATGTCGTGCCTTTTCTCCTTACACTATAGGAGATTCGGTATTAAGTGCATACTGATTCTGATTTCAAAAGATATAAATAGAAAATACTCAATTTTGGTTTTCTTATTAACCATGGCTAAAATTGATATAATTATTATGACAAGGTTATCCCTAGATCTCAAAACAGAGTTTCTTGACAACTAGGCCGAACATGTCTCCTCTCAAATATCGTCTTGAGTCTCGTCTTGAATTTGGTCTTGAATCTCATCTCAAGCCTCGTCTTGAATCTCGTCTCGAATCTCGTTTCGAATGTCGTTTCGAATCTCTTCTTAAGTCATGTCTCGAATCTCGTCTCGAGTCTTGAGAGAAAAATACGACTGACGGACGTACACCAAACCGGGCTGACTATGACGCGCCTTTTCTCCTTACACAATAGGGGTTTCGGAATTCAAAAAAAGCAAACATGTTCAATTATTGAATACTTTTATCCAGGATTATAATTTCAAAAGATATGAACTGAAAATACCCAATTTTATTTTTCTTATGAACCATGGAAAAAATTGATATAATTATTATGACAAGGTTATCCTTAGATCTAAAAACAGAGTTTCGTGATAACTGGGTCGCACATGTCTCGTCTCACTTATCGTCTCGAGCCTCGTCTTGAATTTGGTGTCGAATCTCATCTCAAATCTCGTCTTGAATCTCGTCTCGAATCTCGTTTCGAATCTCTTCTTGAGTCATGCCTCGAATCTCCTCTCCAGTCTCGTCTTGTATTTGAGCTCGAATCTTATCTCAAGTCTCGTCTTGAATCTCGTTTCGAATCTCGTTTCGAATCTCTTCTTGAGTCATGTCTCGAATCTCGTCTTGTATTTGGTCTCGAATCTCATCTCAAGTCTCGTCTTGAATGTCGTCTCGAATCTCGTCACGAATCTCGTTTCGAATCTCGTTTCGAATTTCGTCTCGAATTTTGTTTCGAATCTTTACTTGAGTCATGTCTCGAACCTCGTCTCGAGTCTGATGAAAAAAGTACGACTGACGAACAATCACCAACCAGGCTGACTATGATGCGCCTTTTCTCTTACACAATAGGAGTTTCGAAATTCAATACAAACTAAATATGTTCAAATGAATGCTTTTATCCGGGATTTTGATTTTAAAATGTATAAATAGAAAATGCCCAATTTTAGTTTTCTTATGAACCATGGATAAAATTGGTATAATGATTATGACAAGGTTACCCTTCGATCTAAAAAAAGAGTTTTGTGACAACTGGGTCGCACATGTCTCGTCTCAAATATCGTCTCGAGTCTCGTCTTGAATTTGGTCTCGAATTTTGTTCCAAATCTCGCCTTGAATGTCGTCTCGAATCTCGTCTCGAATCTCGTTTTGAATCTCGTTTCGAATTTCGTCTCGAATCTCGTTTCGAATCTGTTCTTGAGACATGTCTCGAATCTCGTCTCAAGTCTGGTGAAAAAAGTACGACTGACGAACGAACACCAACCAGGCTGACTATGACGCGCCTTTTCTCCTTACACAATAGGAGTTTCGAAATTCAATAGAAACTAAATATGTTCAAATGAATGCTTTTATCCAGGGTTTTGATTTTAAAATATATAAATAGAAAATAACCAATTTTAGTTTTCTTATGAACCATGGATAAAATTGATATAATGATTATGACAAGGTTACCCTTCGATCTAAAAAAAGAGTTTTGTGACAACTGGGTCGCACATGTTTCGTCTCAAATATCGTCTCGAGTCTCGTCTTGAATTTGGTCTCGAATTTTGTTCCAAATCTCGCCTTGAATGTCGTCTCTTATCTCGTTTCGAATTTCGTCTCGAGTCTGGTGAAAAAAGTACGACTGACGAACGAACAACAACCAGGCTGACTATGACGCGTCTCTTCTCCTTACACAATAGGAGTATAGAAATTTAATACAAACTAAATATGTTCAATTGAATGCTTTTATCCAGGATTTTGATTTTAAAATATATAAATAGAAAATATCCAATTTTAGTTTTCTTATTAACAATGTGACCATGTGGCCTAGTGACAACTAGGCCGCACAGTGAGAAAAATATTTTTCTAGACAAATTAGCCTAGAACGTACAATTTTTAACTAATTTTAGTGAAAAAAAAAATTAAAGTTAACTCAATTTCAAATAGATTTGTGAAACCCGATTTTCGAATTTTTTATTTGATAACAATGTACTTCAAGATTAAAAATACTTGGAAACTTTATTTTTTAATTTTTTGCTCAAGATATACGTAAACACAATTCTTAGTTACCATTTTTGTTAAATCCAAAGTAATTGTTAATGTTATAAACTAATTTAATAAACAAATAGCCATTAGCCATTTTGCACTCTAAAGACTTTGTTCTTTTAGAAAAAATTGATAAGAAATTTGTTGGCCATAAATATTATGTACGATTCGTGAATACCTGAAAGCGATTGGTAACTTGTAAAATAAATTTGATAAACAAATACAAATTTTCGTCAATTTTCAAACAGCAAATTTCATTTTTGCAACGAAATTAATTTTAAATTATTCGGAGAATTTCTTTCCTCATGATAAATTATAAGCCAATAATAATTGTTTAGTTTATAAACAATTTTCTAAACTAATTCACAACTTGACTACTTCTTAGCAAATGGATGTAGCTTTTTTTTGTGAAATCGAAATGAAAATTTATTGTTCCTAGATAAAGTATCATAAATAAAGGATTTTTTCAACTTACTTAGAGTTTTTACTTAGTTTTTCACTTAAATTGGACCAGTATGCCAACAATAATAACATCTTCTAATTTACTTAAAGTTAATTTTGTTGAAAAAATTAAATGTGGTAGTTGAAAATTAACGAAAATCGGTATTTTAAAAATAAATTTTATTTCAATAAATAAAATGTATTATCACATGACAAAGTCTTCTGATGAGTAAGGTCCTTTCTGAGTCACTAGCAGTCGATTTTGGAACAAAAAACATTTATTTATTGATAAATAGTCAAGTTGGAAATTTGTTTATAAAAATATTTATAATATAAAAAAGTATTGTGGATTAGTAAAAAGTTTTGAAAAAACGAAATATACCGGTTAAACATTGACAAAAAATTTTCTTTTTTATTAAATTTGTTCAAAAAATTAACAGTTTCTGCACTTTCACTCACTAATTTTTTAGTATAAAAATATAAAAATTTGTTTAAATGTTGTAACCTAATATTATTTGTGATAAGTTTCTTTACTATTCTCATAATTTATCGTAAAAATATATTAGTAGTTTCAAAAAATGGGAACGTTTATTGAAAAGAAAATTTTTAAATGTCAACTTTATTGTTAAATTGAAAGAAAATTAATAAATTAAAAAGTCGGTTCTCACATATCCCTTTAAAATTTATTTAAACTGCATTTAAAGAAATGATGAAATCAGATAAAAATTGTAAGTTCGAGACTAATTTGTTTAGAAAAAAAATTTTTTGCCCCACTTTCATCTGAAATACTTTTTTTGAACGGATAATATCTTCTGTTTGTTCTTTGATTATTGAAAAATGAAAATTTTGAGAAAAGAAAGATAGGTTAGGTTTAAAAATCGATAGGTTTAAAAATTTTCAAAAAATAGGAAAAATAGGACTATAAAAAGGAATAAAACAAAATTGACAACTTTTTTTCATGTTTTGTATTTGCAAGTGAACAGTAACAAAAAATTATAAATTATAGAAAAATCTTTAGGTCAATTTAGAATTTTTTGAAAATGTGCAAAAAATAATAGCATGTTTCTTTGATTCAAGCTAAAGAAAGTTTAGGTTCGATATATTATTATTATTATTATATTATACTTTTTCCAAAAAAGAGTGCATTTAAATAAATTTAAAAAATCATGTTTTTTGCAAGTTTTCAAAAAATTCTAAATTGAACAACATTTTTTTTCATTCCTAATTTTTGATTAATGTTCACTGGAAAAGTCTGTACATATGAAAAATTTGCTATAATTTGTGAATTAATATGAAAATTCTTTTTTTTTTTAATTTGATTTTTCAAATCCAAAGAAAGAACAGAAGATATTGTGCGATGGGAAATCAGGTATCCTTATAGATTTTAATGATCGAAATTATTTCACTGTTCGACTAAACTTTATTTATTAAAAACTCTATATCATACGAATGAAAAAAATTAATGTGACAGCATACCTTTGCCAATTTTACTCTAAAAATTCGAAAAAATAACCAAATAAAATAAAATTGACAAACAATTATATATATGCTTCTTTTTTCTTAATCAATTTTTTGGCAATCAAAACTGGGATATAAATTCGCCATAAAGGATAATATAAATTTACGATTGACGGAATTTAATTAAAAGATAAAATCTTCAAAGTAAGTACATAACGTGTATTAACAGAATAATTAATTTAATTACTATATCCCGTCTCTGATAAAAATTTATAATATTTATCCTGATGGAAACCCAAAGACCTTTATTATACCTTTTTATATTAAAAAAAACTTGTGTAACCCAAAACTTGATTCGATGTTTTCTTAAAGGTTCAAGATTCTTTTTACTGATTATTTCTATATTTTATACTTATTTAAATATTATTGCTGGATTGAAAAATAATTATATAAAAATAATAATATAATTTTTTATTACATGAATAGATTCTTTGATTAAATCGATGAATGGAGGGAAATGGTTACCAATGTGTCGACATTATTGACCTTCGACATTGTGCAATCGCACTTGCGTTCTTTTGTAAGGTCGTTTTATCGAACGTGAGGATTATTTGATGTCATTGAATTTCTTCGGATTACATTTAATTCTAGGGTTCAATAATGAGAAAAACGATAACGAGGTGGCTTTTTGCTTTCTAGCACACACTGTGCTTAAGTAATAACAATTTTTTACTGAAAAATAAAAATTTTCAACAAATGACATGATTTTCTACTAAAAATATGAATTTTTAATATGCAGTGTGATAGTTGATATTTCAAGCAAAAATTATTTTAATTCTAAATTCAAAATAGTTGAGATCAATAAAAAAAGACAAATTTTCAATAAAATAGTTGAAACCTCAACCAAAAGAGATTTTTCACCAAGATTCATTTTTCACCAAAATGGTTAAAATTTCAAACAAAAATGAAATTGTTAAAATTTCAGCTGAAGAGATGCAGTTTCAAACAGAAAAATTAATTTTTAACAAAGTGGTTTAACTTTAAACAAAAAAAGATGAATTATTAACGAAAAATGTAATAGTAGATAATTCTACCAAAAGAGATTAATTTTCAAACCAAAAAGACAAATTTTTAACAAAATAGTTCATTTTTATAAGAGCGTTGTTTTCAACTAGAAATATCAAGTTTACAACAAAAATGGAATAGTCAATTTTTCAGTTGAAAAAATAAATCTTCAAAAAAATGAGGCTTTAACCATTTTGTTGAAATTTTAACCAATTATTTGAATTTTCAACCAGGAAGATTAATTTTCTACCAAAAAAGTCGAGATTTCAACCAAATAGTTGAATTTTCAACTAAAAGGATCAATTTTCAGCCATAAATGGAATAGTTAAATTTTCAGTTGAAAAATTAGTTTTCAAACAAAAAAACGGATTCTAAGGAAAAATGTAATTTTTCATTTTGCAAGCAAAAAGGATGTTAATTTTTAATCAAAACCAGTTGAAGTTATCCATGAATGTGAAATTCTCAACAAAATAGTTGAATCCTCAACCAAAACTTATTATTTTTCAACCAAATTTTTTGATTTTCAACCAGAAAATACGGATTTTCAAGAAAAAGTTGATTTTCAACTAAACAATTTAATTTTCAACTAAATTGTTTAATTTTTCGATAAAAATATCAATTTTCCACCTGGAAGAAATTTCCAACGAAATAGTTTGATTCCACACTCAAAAAATATTAATTTTCTAGCAAATAGGTGCATTTTTACCAAAAGCGAGGAATTTGTGAACAAAAAAGATGAATTTTCAACCAAGAAAGAAAAAAATTGCAACGAAATTGTTAAATTTTCAAGTAAAAAATATTAGTTTTCAACAAAAAAATTGATTATCATCCAAATAATTTTATTGCCAACTAAAAACGTCAGTTTTCAGCCAAAAATGGAATAGTTAAATTCTGGGTTAAGAAAATTAGTTCACAACCAAAAAACGATTTTTGAGACAATAAGATAAATTATTTACCAAAAAAGTTACAACTTCAACCAAAAACAAAATAGTAAAAGTTTTAGCTAAAGAGGTAATTCTTTAAACAAAAACAAAATGTTTTTTTTTACAAAATACTTTAATTTTGAACCAAAAAGATATGAATTCTCAACGAAAAATGTAATAGTTGATATTTCTACAAAAATAGTTGAATTTCAAAACAGCTTAGTTTTCAGCTAAAAAGAGAAAGTTTTAACAAAAGATGGAATAGTTGAATTATGAACTAGAAAAATTAATTTTCAACAACAACAAAAAAACGAATCTTCAATAAAATAGTTAAATTTTGATCCAAAGAGATCAATTTTCAAATAAAAAGACGAATTTTCTACAAAATAGTTGAATCCTCAACCGTAAAAGATTAATTTTCAAGTAAACAGTTTTATTTTTCACGAAAGAATATGAATTTTGAAAAAAAAAGATTTATTTTCTGCCAAAAAGATCGAAATTTCAGGCAAAGATGGAGTAGTTACATTTTCATTTGAAAAAAATTAATTTTCACAAAAAAAAACGAATTTTCAACAAAACTGTTGAATTTTTATTCAAAGAGATAAATAATTAACCAAGAAAAGACGAACTCAAGGAAAAATCTTGTAGTTGATATTTCTACCAAAAGAGAATTATTTTTAAACTAAAAGATAATTTTTCAACAGCAAATGAAAAGAATTTTCAACAAACCAGGTTATTTTTCATCCAAGGAGATGAATTTTCAACCAAAAAATAACTTTTTAAAGATTTGTTCGAATTACAACCAATTAGTTGAATTTTTAACTAGAACATATGAAATCTCTACAAAAAATGTGATAATTGATATTTCACCCAGAAAATATTTTAATTAAAAATAAAAAACACTTGAATTCAACTGAAACAAGACTAATTGTTAACTAAACAAGACGAATTAATTTTCAACAAAAGGGTTTGATTATGAACCAAAAAAGATTAAATTCCCACCAAAAAAGATGAATTTGAAAAAAAAACACAAATTTTCAACAAAATTGTTTCATTTTTTACCAGAAAAGATTAATTTTCAACCCAAGAGATTCATTTTCTACCAAAAAGGTTGAAATTTTGAGCAAAGATCTATATAAAATATAATAGTCAATTTTTCAGTTCAACAATTAGTTTTTAGCAAAAAAAAAAATTCATCAAAATAGTTTTATTTTCAACAAAAAAGAATAATTTTAAACCACTAAGATTTATTTTCTGTCAAAAAGATCGAAATTTCAAAAAAATATGGAATAGTGAAATTTTCAGTTTAAAAAAATCAGTTTAAAAACAAAAATCAATTTTCAACAAAATACTTGAATTTTCGGACAAAGAGATGAATCTTCAACCAAAAAAGGTGAATTCTCAACGAAAAATGTTATAATTGGTATTTATTTCTACCAAAAGAGATTAATTTCCAAACAAAAAAAAACAAATTTTGTACAAAATAGTTGAATCCTCAACCAAAAAGGAATAATTTGCAACTAAAAACAGTTTCGTTTTTCACCAAAAAAGTTGAATTTTCATTTTAATCAAAAAGATTCATTTTCTACCAACAAGGTTAAAATTTTGAGCAAAGATCTAACACTTCAATTTTCAGTTATAAAAATATTTTTCAGCCAAAAAAAAATCAACAAAAGAGTTTCATTTTTCACAAAGAATAATTATAAAGGAAAAAGATTTTTTAAAAAGATATTTTCTATCAAAAATTTGAAATTTTGAGCAAAGATTTAATAGTTAAATTTTCAGTTTAAAAAAATCAGTTTAAAAAAAAAAAAACAAACAAACAATTTTCATCAAAATACTAGAATTTTCGGACAAAGAGATGAATCTTCAACCAACAAAAGGTGAATTCTTAACAAAAAATGTTATAATTGGTATTTATTTCTACCAAAAGAGATTAATTTTCAAACAAAAAAGCAAAATTTTGAGAAAAATAGTTGAATCCTCAACCAAAAATGAATAACTTGCAACTAAAAACATTTCCATTTTTTACCAAAAAAGATGAATTTTTATTTCAACCGAAAGGGTTCATTTTCTACCACAAAGGTTAAAATTTCAAAAAAGGTCGAATAATTAAATTTTCAGTTAAAAAAAATCAATTTTCAAACAAAAAACAAAAAAATTTCAATAAAACACTAGAATTTTCGGGCAAAGAGATGAATCTTCAACCAACAATAGGTGAATTCTCAAGGAAAAATATTATAACTGATATTTATTTCTACGAAAAGAGATTACTTTTCAAACAAAAAAGCAAAATTTCGAACAAAATAGTTGAATCCTCAACCAAAAAGGAATAATTTGCAACTAAAAACATTTCCATTTTTTGCGAAAAAGATGAATTTTTGTTTCAACCGAAAAGGTTCATTTTCTACCAAAAAGGTTGAAATTTCAAAAAAAGGTCAATTAGTTAAATTTTCAGTTAAAAAATAATCAGTTTGAAGAAAAAAAACAATTTTCAACAAAATACTAGAATTTTCGGGCAAAGAGATGAATCTTCAACCAACAGTAGGTGAATTTTCAACGAAAAATGTTATAACTGATATTTATTTGTACCAAAGAAAAATTAATTTTCAAAGAAAAAAGTAAAATTTTGAACAAAATAGTTGAATCCGCAACCAAAAAGGAATAATTTTCAACTAAAAACAGTTTCATTTTTCACCAAAAAAGATGAATTTTCATTTCAATCAAAAAGATTCATTTTCTACCAAAAATTTTAAAATTATGAGCAAAGATCTAGTAGTTAAATTTTCAGTTATAAAATTATTTTTCAGCCAAAAAAATCAACAAAATAGTTTCATTTTTAACAACAAAGAATAATTTTAAAACAAAAAGATTTATTTTCTGTCAAAAAAGTTGAAATTTTGAGCAAAGATCTAATAGTTAAATTTTCAGTTTAAAAAAATTAGTTTTTAAAACAAAAAAACAATTTTCAGCAAAATACTAAATTTTTGGAGAAAAAGATGAATCTTCAACCAGAAAAAAATAATTTTCAACTAAAAACTGTTTCATTTTTCACCAAAAAAGATGGATTTTCATTTCAATAAAAAAGATTCATTTTCTACCAAAATGGTTAAAATTGTGAGCAATGATCTAATGGTTAAATTTTTAGTTATGAAATTATTTTTCAGCCAAAAAAAATCAAGAAAATAGTTTCTTTTTTAACAAAAAAGAATCATTTTAAACCCAAAATATTTTTTTCTGTCAAAAAGGTCGAAATTTCAAGCAAAGGTGGAATAGTAAAATTTTCAGTTAAAAAAATCAGTTTTCAACAAAACAAACAAATTTTAATCAAAAACTAGAATTTTCGGACAAAGAGATGAATCTTCAAACAATTACTTTTGTAAACTTAGATCAATTATTTACCTCACTCTGATTAAAAATTGGACAAAAAGTGGAAAATTTTTGAAAAATCTGCAATTTTCTAGCATTTTTTTAAGAGAATATTATTGAAAATGATAATAAATTATTTCAACAATTATATTTGTCAACAATAATTAGGTATTACCTCAGTCTAATTGAAAATTGGATAAAATCATTCGAACAAATTTTCAAGCGATATGAGTGAAAATTCGAGAAAAAAAATTTTGGACTACCCTACTGTAAGAAAAATTATTAATTAAATTAAATTTTTAACCAAACCATTTTCAACTTTAATTTTCAACCAAGTATTTGAGTTTTGGACTAAAAAAGATCAATTTTGAACTAAAAATGAAATTGTTCAATTTTCAGTTGAAAAAATTAAATTTTCGCAAAAAAAGAACGAATTTTCAACAATATAGTTGAATTTTCAGCCAAAGAACTAAATTTTCTATCAAAATAGTTGAGTTTTCAAGCCAAAGGACGAATTTAGAACAATTAAATTTCCAACCCAAAAATTACTTCGAAACAGTTAAAAAAATCAGTTTTCAAAAAAAAAAATTTTTAACAAAATACTAGAATTTTTGGGCAAAGAGATGAATCTTCAAACAATTATTCAAAATGGAATAGTTAAATTTTCAGTTAAAAAAATCAGTTTTCAACAAAAAAAAATACTTTTTAACTCTACCAAAAGAGATTGATTTTCAAACAAAAAAAGAAATCTTTTGGTATTATTAATAATTAATAACTTGGATTTAACTAATTTTTACGAAATTTAAAAAGAAAAAAATTTTTAAAAAACTACTTCTACCTTTTTGATCGAAAATGAATTCGTAAAAAATTAAAAAAGAATTCGTTTTTAATTAATTGAATTATTAATTAATTGTTCATAAAAACAAAACAAACAAATCTTTGCTGGAAATTTCAACCTTTTTGGTAGAAAATTAATCTTTTTGGTTGAAATGAAAATTCATCTTTTTTGGTGAAAAATGGAAATGTTTTTAGTTGAAAATTGTTCCTTTTAATTAATTGTTAATTAATTATTAATTTATTGTCGATTGTTATTATAAATATCTTGCTCTCATTTTTTGCAATAAATAAATGTTTTACCCTGCGAGGGCATTCTATAGAGGGAATAATTCCGTTTAACCTTGACAGTAACTCCATAAGGTAAGAGCCAAGGTCTAGGGTGAATGAACTAATTTTTTACTTCTGTACCTGAAAGTGCAACCATGCCACACAACAATTACCTGTAAATTTCCCGCCTGAGATATAAATTATCCTCTTCAAGTTTACGACCCATTCAAAAAGCATTCTAGTTTTGAAAAATCAAACATCATACATACTTTATCATTATTTCAATGTTATAGCTTACCACGTTTTTCTAGAAAAAAATTGAATTTTCAACGCGAGAACATTAATTTTTAACATACAAGTTCATTTTCAAACAATCTGTTAAATTTAAAACAAAATAGTTTAATTTTCAGTTGGAAAAAATAATTTTGAACAACAACAAAAAAATAATTTTGAACACACAATAATTTTTTACAAAAAAAAAGAATTTTTAACCAAATGGTTCAATTTTAAACCAAGAAGATTACTTGTCTTGAAAAAAGAAAAATTTCAACAAATTATATGGATTTTCAACTAAATAGTTTGAACAATGGAAGTGATGCTAATTTCTGAAAAGTTTTTCAGAATGAAATTAATAAAATAAAATTAATAAACAAATTATTACAAATAAATTCAACAAATTTATAAAAAGAATTTCTAAACCTAAAAATATCAATTACCAAGCAAAAATAGTGTAGTTGAAATTTCAATTAAGAGAATTAATTTTCAATAATACAAAAAAAATTCTACAAAACAGTTGAAATTTCAATCAGAGAATATGAATTTTCACCAAAAAAATTGATTTTAATAAAAAAACGAATTTTTAACACACAAAATCCATTTTCTACCAAAAAAGACGAATTTTCAACAAAATAGAAAAATTTTAGTCAAATAGTTTAATTTTCATCCAAGAAGATTACTTTTCTAGAAAAAAGAAAAATTTTCAACAAATTACATATATTTTCAACTAAATAGTTTGAACAATGGATGTGATACTAGTTTCTAAAATGTTTTAACTAAATAGTGGAATTTTTAAACTAAAAAATATCAATTATTGACCAAAAATGTTGTGGTTCAATTTTCATTTGAGATATTACATTTTTAATAAAAAAACGGATTTTCTACAAAACAGTTAAATTTTCAACTAGAGAATATGAATTTTCATCAAAAAGGTTAATTTTCAAACAATCAGTTGAATATTTAAGAAAATAGTTGAATTTTCAGTCAAAAAAATTAATTTTCACACAAAATCGAATTTTTAATACACAAAATTCATTTTCCACCAAAAAAGACAACTTTTCAACAAAATACGAACATTTTAGTCAAATAGTTTAATTTTCAACCAGATAATCTGAATTTGCATCAAGAAACTTAATTTTTGAACAATCAGTTGAATATTTAACAAAATAGTTGAAATTTCAGTCGAAAAAATCAATTTTCATTAAAAAAATAATTTTTAATACAAAAATTCATTTTCTGCTAAAAAAGACGATTTTTCAACAAAATACATAAATGTTTAACTAAATAGTTTGAAGAATGGATGTGATGCTAGTTTCTAACAATTTTTAACTAAATAGTGGAATTTATAAAATTAAAAATATCAATTATCAAGCAAAAATTGCGTAGTTATATTTTCATTCAAGATAATTAATTTCCCATGAAAAAACGAATTTTCAATCAGAGAATATGAATTTTAAAAAAAAGTTAATTTTCAAACAATCAGTTGAATATTTAACAACATAGTTAAATTTTCAGTTAAAAAAATTAATTTTCATAAAAAAACTAATTTTTTACACACAAAATTCATTTTCTGCCAAAAAAGACGAATTTTCAACAAAATACAAAAATTTTAGTCAAAAAGTTTAATTTCCAGCCCAGAAGATCACTTTTCTAGAAAAAAGAAAAATGTCAACAAATTACATGCATTTTGGAAGTGATGCTAATTTCGAAAAAGTTTTTCTGAATTAAATTGATAAAATAAAATTAATAACAAAATTAATACAAATAAATTAAGAAAATTAATAAAAAAAAATCCTAAATTAAAAAATGTCAACTAATAAGCAAAAATTCTGTATTTAGAATTAATTTTCAATAAAAAAACAAATTTTCTCACAAAACAGTTGAATTTTCAACCAGAGAATATGAATTTTCATCAAAAAGGTTAATTTTCAAACAACCAGTTGAATATTTAACAAAATAGTTGAATTTTCAGTAAAAAAAATTAATTTTGATAAAAATACGAATTTTTAACATACAAAATTCATTTTCTACCAAAAAAGACGAATTTTCAATAAAATAGAAAAATTTTAGTCAAATAGTTTAATTTTCAACCAAGAAGATTATTTTTCTAGAAAAAAGAAAAATTTTCAACAAATTACATGAATTTTTAACTAAATAGTTTGAACAATGGATGCGATACTAGTTTCTAAAATGTTTGAAATAAATAATGTAATTTCTAAATTAAAAAATATCAATTATTAACAAAAAAATGGTGTAATTTCATTTTCATTTAAGATAATTAATTTTCCATAAAAGAAAAAAAAATGTATACAAAACAGCTGAATTTTCAACCAGAGATCATGAATTTTCAACAAAAAAGTTATTTTTAAAACAATCAGTTGAGTATTCAACAAAATAATTAGGTTTTCAGTTAAAAAAATTAATTTTCATAAAAAAACAGATTTTTGACACACAAAATTCATTTTCCACGAAAAACGACGATTTTTCAACAAAATACAAAAATTTCAATCAAATAGCTTAATTTTCAACCAAGAAGATTACTTTTCTAGAAAAAAAATAAAAATTTCAACAAATTACATGCATTTTCAACTAAATAGTTTGAACAATGGAAGTGATGCTAATTTCTAAAAAGTTTTTCTGAATTAAATGATTAAAATAAAATTAATAACAAAATTAATACAAATAAATTTAAAAACTTAATGAAAAGAATTTCTAAACTAAAAAATATCAACTACTAAGCAAAAATGGTGTATTTAAGTTTTCATTTAAGAGAATTAATTTTCAATAAAAAAAAAACAAATTTTCTACAAAACAGTTGAATTTTTAACCAGAGAATATGAATTTTCATCAAAAAGGTTAATTTTCAAACAATCAGTTGAATATTTAACCAAATAGTTGAATTTTCAGCCGAAAAAATTAATTTTAATAAAAAAAACGAATTTTCAACACACTAAATTCATTTTCTACCAAAAAATACGAATTTTCAACAAATTACAAAAATTGTAGTCAAATAGTTTAATTTTCAGCCAAGAAGAATACTTTTCTAGAAAAAAAAAAAATTTCAACAAATTACATATATTTTCAACTAAATAGTTTGAAAAATGGATGTTATGCTAATTTCTGAAAATTTTTAACTAAATAGTGGAATTTCTAAAATTAAAAATATTAATTATTAAGCAAAAATGGTGTAGTTATATTTTCATTCAAGAGAATTAATTTTCAATAATAAAACCTAATTTTTAACCAGAGAATATGAATTTTCAACAAAAAGTTAATTTTCGAACAATCAGTTAAATATTTAACATAATAGTTCAGTTTTCAGTTGAAAAAATTAATTTTCATGAAAAAACGAATTTTTGACACAATACATTCATTTTCTACCAAAAAAGACGAATTTTCAACAAAATACAAAAATTTTAGTCAAATAGTTTAATTTTCAACCAAGAAGATTACTTTTCTAGGAACAAGAAAATTTTTCAACAAATTACATATCTTTTCAACTAAATAGTTTGAACAATGAACGTGATACTAGTTTCTAAAAGGTTTTAACTAATTAGTGGAATTTTTAAACTAAAAAATATCAATTATTAACCAAAAATGGTGAGGGTAAATTTTCATTTGAGATATTACATTTTAATTAAAAAACAAATTTTCTACAAAACAGTTTAATTTTCAACCAGAGAATATGAATTTTCAACAAAAAAGTTAATTTTCAAACAATCAGTTGAATATTTAACAAAATAGTTAAATTTTCAGTTAAAAAAATTAATTTTCATCAAAAAGAAAACGAATTTTTAACACACAAGATTCATTTTCTATCAAAAAAGTAGATTTTTCAACAAAATACAACAATTTTAATCAAATAGTTGAATTTTCAACCAAGAAGATTACTTCTCAAGAAAAAAAAGATAAATTTTCAACAAATTACGTAAATTTTAAAGTAAATAGTTTGAAGAATGGATGTGATGTTAGTCTCTAAAGAATTTTAACTCAATAATGTAATTTCTAAAATTAAAAATATCAATTATTAAGTAAAAATGGTGTAGTTATATTTTCATTTAAGAGAATTAAGTTTCAATTGAAAAAATTAATTTTCAGCCAGAGAATATGAATTTTCAACAAAAAAGTTAATTTTTAAACAATCAGTTGAGTATTTAACAAAATAGTTAAGTTTTCAGTTAAAAAAATTAATTTTCATAAAAAACTAATTTTTAACACACAAGATTCATTTTCTACCAAAAAAGATGAATTTTTAACAAAATACAAAAATTGTAGTCAAATAGTTTAATTTTCAACCAAGAAGATTACTTTTCTAGAAAAAAAAAAATTTTTCAACAAATTACATATATTTTCAACTAAATAGTTTGAACAATGGATGTGATACTAGTTTCTAAAATGTTTTAACTAAATAGTGGAATTTTTAAACTAAAAAATATCAATTATTAACCAAAAATGGTGAGGGTAAATTTTCATTTGAGATATTAGATTTTAAATAAAAAAATAAATTTTCTCCAAAACAGTTAAATTTTCTACCAGAGAATATGAATTTTCAACGAAAAAGTTAATTTTCAAACAATCAGATGAATATTTTACGAAATAGTTGAATTTTCAGTCAACAAAATTAATTTTCATGAAAATACGAATTTTTAACATACAACATTCCTTTCCTACCAAAAAAGACGAAATTTCAACAAAATATAAAAATTTTAGTCAAATAGTTCGATTTTCAATCAAGAAGATTATTGTTCTAGAAAAAAGGAAAATTTTCAACAAATTACATATATTTTCAACTAAATAGTTTGAAAAATGGATGTGATACTAGTTTCTAAAATGTTTGAAATAAATAATGTAATTTGTAAATTAAAAAATATCAATTATTTCCAAAAAATGGTGTAGTTTCATTTTCATTTAAGATAATTAAATTTCCATAAAAGAAAATGTTTACAAAACAGTTGAATTTTCAACCAGAGAATATTAATTGTCAGCAAAAAAGTTATTCTTAGAATAATTAGTTGAATATTTAACAAAATAGTTAAATTTTTAGTTTAAAAAATTAATTTTTATCAAAAAACTTCATTTTTAACCAATCAATCAAATGTTCAACAAAATAGTTAAAGTTTTAGTTAAAAAATTAATTTTTATCAAAAGGAAAGGGCATTTTTAACACAAATAAATATTTTGCTACAGAAAAAGACGAATTTTCAACATATTACATACATTTTTAACTAATCAGTTTGAAAATTGGATGTAATGCAAGTTTTAAAAAAAGTTTTAAATAAATAGTGGAATTTCTCAACTAAAAAATATCAATAATTAACCAAACGTGGTGTAGATAAAATTACATTGAAGAGGCTTAATTTTCAATAAAAAAACGAATTTTCTACAA
>CAKNYM010049814.1:101385-111698 GCA_932195095.1 Andricus curvator
TTTAAACAATGAGTTGAATATTTAACAAAATAGTTGAATTTTCAGTTTAAAAAATAATTTTTAATAAATAGAAAACAAATTTTAATAGATATATTAGATTCATTTTCTACAGAAAAAAAGATGAATTTTCAACAAAATACGAAAATTTTAATCAAATAGTTGAATTTTCAAACGAGAAGATTACTTCTCTAGAAAGAAGTAAAATTCTCAACGAATTACATAAATATATATATATATAAAATTTTTAAAGTTTCTAAAAATTTGGAACTAAATAGTGGAATTCCTAAACTACAAAAAAGATTAATTATCAACCAAAAACGGTAAAGATAAATTTATAATATAATTATAAATAAATTAAATTAAATATATAATAAAAAAAAATATATATATAATAAAAAATTAAATTAAATAAATTATAAATAAATATAATATAATTTTATATTGATAAAATTCAAGAGGATTAATTTAAAATAAACAAAAGAATGTTACAAAAACAGTTTAATTTTATATCAAATGGTTAAATTTTCTAGCAATGTGATGAATTTTTATCAAAAAATTAACTTTTAACCAATCAGTTGAATTTTCAACAATATAGTCAAATTTTCAGTTAAAAATTACTTTTTACCAAAAAAGACGAATTTTCCACAAAAGACATACATTTTAACCAAATAATTAAATTTTCAACTAAGAACATTACTTTTCTACTAAAAATATAAATTTTGAACAAATTGCATAAATTTTCAATGGGTGTGATCCCAGTTTCTAAATTTTGTTAGCTAGAGAGTGGAATTTTTAAACTGAAAAAGATCATTTTTTAACCGAAAATAGTTTTGTTAAATTTTTGTTTGAGAGAATTAATTTTCAATATAAAAACCAATTTTCTAAATAATAGTTAATAGTTCAATTTCGTACCAACTAGTTGAATTTTCTACCAAAGTCTTAATATTTTCAAGCGAAAAAACGAATTTTCTACAAACCAGTTGAACTTTCATCCCCAAAATATGAGTTTTCAACAAAAAAGTTTATTCTCAACCAATCAGTTAAATGTTCAACAAAATAAATGAATTTTCAGTTAAAAAATTAACTTTCAAGAAATTAGTTAAGCTTTCAAACCAAGTAGTGAAATTGTTCGCCTGAAAAGATGAATTATTAACGCAAAATGTAATTTGTTGATATTTGAACAAAATAATATTTTAACTAAAAATGAAAAAAAGTTTTGAACTTGAGTAACAAAAAAAAATCAACAAAATACTGGAACACTCCACTAAAGAAGATTAATTTTTAACCAACCATTTAAATTTTTAATCAAAAATTTGATTTTCTACCAAAAAAGATGGCATTTCAACAAAATACATGCATTTTCAACCAAATAGTTAAATTATCTACCAAATTGTTGAATTTTTGACCAAATTCGAATTTTTAATTGAAAAAGATAAATTTACAATCAAAGGTTTACAATCTGATGTGTTTTACAATGTTTTAAATAACAGCTTTATTGCACCCAAAAGCTTATATAATTGCCATAAACAATTTATTTAAACAAATATTTCAGCGTATCTGTTTATAGTACTGAAAAATGATTCAGTACAAAAATTGTTTTAATTTATTGTTGGAACAAAAAATCATCATAAATTGAAAATTTATAAACAATCTATAAAGTTAAAAAAATTTTTGTTATTAATAATCCTCACGTATGAACCAACAGCGCAGTTAATATTGGGAAGAGATTTAATTTAAGAAAAGATTTGATAAGCATTTGATGAAAATTCGATTTTTCATGAACAAATTACTGATAGATAATATTTTTCTAAGCCCAATTTGTTTATGTAGCATAAAGAAACAATTTCATAGTTCAAACGCGCTTTAGAATTTATTTTAACTATATAAAAATTGTGCTGAAAAAAAAAATGTTTTTTGTAGTAATTTTTTCCGTAGAATCGAATGGCGTGATCAGTTCTTCTGTAACTTATATATTTAATCAAACTGTTTAAAAAAATTAAAAATCGGATTATTTTCAATGAAAAATCATTTGACTCCAAAATCATCCTTAAAATAATCCTCAAACAAAAAAAAATTCGAATTTCTTCGACGACTGTGAGCATAAAAAATTATTGTTCATAACAATTTGTTATTAAAAATCTAAACATTTTCTTATGAATGGATCTTACAAAAAAAATCAGATCGGAAGATTTGTTATAATGATGAAAAATCATTCAAACGCAGGTTCCTCTGAAAAACGCTACCCTTAATTAACAAAATTAATATTGTAGGAGTTTTTATGAATATTATGAATTTTATGAATATTTTTTTTAACAATTATTTTTTTTCAGTCGTACACCTCGACATCGACTCTTTTGCTCTTTCTACCTATCTCTCAACCGGACCGAACAATCCAATAAAAAGTATCAAAAAATCACTTTTTTCAGTTTCTTCCCCTTTAAAAAATTAATAAATTTAATGAATTTTTCTCTTCTTTCCTTTTAATGTTAATTAGCAATGAAGGTCACGGTCTGACAGGTCTCAAGTAAAAAAAAGTCTTTTCATATTTTGTTTCAGCTAGTCATGCATTCGAGACGATTTCGAGAAAATTCGAGATTTTCTTAAAACATGTTCAGGTGAACTCAAAACTTCATGGAGATCGAGAATCTCAAATAAAAAGTTTCGAGATTCTCGACTCGAGATCTCGAAATTTTTTATTGGAGATTCTCGATCTTCATGAAGTTTTTCACCTGAACATGTTTCAAGAAAAACTCGAATTTTCTCGAAAACGTCTCGAATGCACCACTAGTTTCATCAGAAATGCTGATTTGTCTCGACTAGATTTATTAGATGAATACGTAAAGGTAGTAGTAATCAATGGCCTTATTTCTGAAGTCTTCATCATTTTATTTATTTACTTAAATAAAGTTATTTTTCAGATCTTCATTCACTGAATAGCCTTTTGTACATATATAATAGGTACATTAACTTAACCTTATTGAAGGGTATGAAAAATAATTGTAGACATGGATTTTTATGTAAACATGTATAAGATTTTATTTTAGTTGTACAGTCTTTTTACACAGAATGCTCAATCACGTTAGTCTAGTCAGAAAATATCTAAAAAAAGATATATCATCAACAGCCATTGTGAAAAGATACATTGAAAATTATCAATTTTTGATGAGTCTTCAATATTTCTTTCACTCTAGGATTCATGATAGATTTTTCATAGAACTAGTGAAAACTACTAACATTTGACTCATTACATTCGACAGTTCTTCACACGTTCTCAGTTCATCTCATTTTTTTCAAAACAGTACTAAAAAAAAAAAATTAGAAAAATAGTGCGTTGTTTTTTCATTTGTAGTAAACGACCGGTTGGTATTGTTGGTATGCAAGTGGAATTCCGTGGTATAGATTTGGTGCACTGTAAAGAGTTGGATATTGAACGACTGGAGCACTTGCATGAACGAGTGGAGCACTTGAATGGACGATACTATTTCCATGAGATTCGATGACTTTTTCTGATACCAGGTCCGTTAATACAGGAGAGAAGACTGCCCCCGGTTTGGCGACGACGACCGACGCCAAAAACAACAGAGCTACCTGTAATTGAAAATTGATAATTAGTGAATAATATATAAAAAGAATCAATAAACAAACAAAAAGCTTGACAAGCAAACAAACAAGAAAGAAAGTAAATGCACATAAAAATCAGCAAACAGCATACAAATAGGCAAAAGAAAACAAACTAAACAAAAAGGAACAAGAAAAAACAAACAAGACAAACAAACTCCACAAAGAGCAAATGACAAACAAATAAATTCAAGAGAAAAAAAATTAACAGACAAAGAAACAATAAATAAACAGACAACAAAAATTTGATAAACAACAAATCGACGCCTCCATTCAATATGAGTCTATGTGCTGACAGCGCCGTGTATGAGACTATGCGATATGTATAAGCATAGGGAATAATCTCATACAGATTGCTGTTAGCACACAGACTTATATTGAATGGAGGCGTCGAAATAAAAAAATGAACAATCAAATAAAAACAAACAGACTAACACAAACTTTTCAAACAATCAAAAATTTAACAAGTAAATAAAGGAAAACAAACAAACTTAACAATTAAACAAAAACAAAGTTAACAAACAAACAAACTAAAGACTCAACAAACAACAAAGAGGGTAACAAAACAAGCAAATAAAAATAACTGAATAATACGAAAAATAATAAATAACTTAACAAGCAAATAAAGAAAAACAAACAAACTTGACAATTAAAGAAAAACAAAGTCAACAAACAAAAAAGCAATCCCAACAGACTATAGAATCAACAAACACAATAACAAAAGAACAAATAAACAAAACAAACAAATCAAAAACGGAAAAGCAAACAACACACACAGAGAAAACAACGAGAAAAAAAGAACAATAAAAAAAATAAATAAACAAGAAACAAACCAACATAAAAAAACAACAAATAATAAAGGCTAACGAAAAAAAACAAGAAACAAACCAAATAAATCAATAAAAAACAACATACAACCCGAAGAAGCAAACGAAAACAGGACAAATAACGTCAAAAACAGCTAACAACAAACTAAACAAGTAGACAAACAAATAAATAGGCACACAAACAAACAAAAAACAGCAGCATAAAAGTAAAGAAAAATACAATAAACAAACTCAACAAAAAAATAAAATTAACAAATAAATAAATTGAACAAGAAAACATATTCATAAAACAAACAATTTTAATAATGATGAAAACATTAACAACAACAAAAAACAGAACGAACAACATACATAATCTTAACAAACAAAAGAAATAAGAAAACAGAGAAACCTAAACAAGCAAATTTGATAATTAATTGATAATTAATTGATTAATTTGATAATTAATTAATTAATTTGATAATTCAATTGATAATTAATTAATAATATATAAGAAACTCAGTAAACAAACAAAAAGCTTGACAAGCAAACAAACAAGAAACAAAGTAAATGCACATAAAAATCAACAAACAACATACAAATAGGCAAAAGAAAACAAACTAACCAAAAAGGAAAAAGAAAAAACAAACAACACAAACAAACTCCACAAACAGCAAATGACAAACAAATAAATTCAAGAGAAAAAAAAATTAACAGGCAAACAAAAAATAAATAAATCAACAAAAATTTGATAAACAACAACAACAAAATGAACAAACAAATAAAAACAAAACTAGCAAACAAACAGACAAACAGAAACTTTGCAAACAAACAAAATCTTAACAAGCAAATAAAGAAAAACGAACAAAATTAACAATTCAACAAAAACGAAATTAACAAACAAGCAAACAAACTAAAGACTCAACAAACAACAAAGACGATAACAAAACAAGAAAAAAAAACTAAATAATAACAAAGATAACAAATAACTTAACAAGTAAATAAACAAAAACAAATTTGACAATTGAACAAAAACTAAGTTAAGAAATAAAAAAGCAAACATACATACCACAAAATAAACAAATACAATAACAACTAAACAAAACAAACGAATAAAAAATGTACTAAATAAAATAAACAACAAACAAGCAACAAACCAACATCAAAAAACAACGAATAATAAAAACCAACGAAAAACAAACAAACAACAAAACAAACAAAATAAATCAATAAAAAAACAACATACAACCAGAAGAAACAAACGAAAACAGAACAAATAAAATCAAACAACAGCGAACAACAAGCTAAACAAATTGACAAACTAACAGGCACACAAACAAACAACAAACAGCAACATGAAAGTAAACAAAAATACAAGAAACAAACTCAACAAACACAAAACGACAAACAAATAAATTCAACAAATAAATAAACTAAACAAGAAAACACATTCATAGAAACAAACAATCAATTCAACAAAAACAATCTTAATAATGATGAAAACATTAATAGCAACAAAAAACAGAACGAACAACACACATAAACTTAAGAAGCAAAAGAAATAACAAAACAGAGAAAACTAAACAAGCAAATAAAAATAAACAGACAAACAAGTTAACAGACAGACAAACAACAAACGACAAACAAATGATTTTAATAAACAAAAAAAAAACAAAAAAACTGAACAGGCAAACAACAAAATTTAACAAACAATAAAAAATTGAAATCATACTTAATAAACAAACAAGCAAACAAATTAAAAACGTAACAAAAATAACAAAACAGAATGAAAATTAAACAAAGAGACAAACGAACAACAAGTAAACAGCAAACCAAAACAAACACACACACACAAAAGAAACAAACTCAACAAACGAAAAAAAATAAATCCAACAAACAACAAATTGAAAACGCAAACAAACAAACAAGAAACTCTAAAAAAATAAACAAACTTGACAAAACATATCAGAACAAAAAGAAAACAAGAAACAAACTATTTAACTAAACAGACAAATAAAAACAAGCAGACAACAACCAACAAACGTATTACATAATAATTATTGTACTTAATAATGTTAGGATTGTCGGCTGGGGTAATATTAATCAATGATGTAGAATTTAATAATTTGGATTTGAAAATATTAAATTTTTAAATCAAGCGAAATTCCAAAAGGAAAATAATTTGGAATAATTAAAATTGAAAAGCCTTTCATTTTTAAAGAATCGAATTTTTAGCAGTCCAACTTGGAATATAAGTACTGACATTGAAATGGTCTAAAATAATAATTATTATATGCACAAAAAAACAAATCCTTGAATGTTTAAAAATACCTAATATATAATAAGCGAAAAATGAAAATTTCTGAAATTTCTAATTACCGAAAACAAATAAAACTACCCGAATTTTCGAATTTATAGAATTTAATCGCTTCGAAAAATTACTAATTTCGGAAACATGAATTTCGGAATTTGAAATTTCGAAATGAACCACTGAAAAATTCCGAAAAAGAAAATTCCCAAAAAGGGAAATATTCGATATAAAACATTCCCAAAATGTTGAAATTATCAATAATTCAAAATTTGTGAATTAAATTAAATTTTGTTTCAATTTTTTTAAAATTCTGTATTTTTTTAACTAAGTAAGATATGTTTTCTTTGTTTCATGATTCTGGTAAGAAATTTTATATTCATTCGATATCCGTTGGACCACCACTTTTCTATAATTCGCAAAAAATATTTTTTTTTTCATACAAAAAACCATATTTATCTAAATTTTTGAAAAAATTTACTGATTAAAGATTAAAGTGTCTTAAATAAGATTAAAATACATAGACTCAAAATGTAAGATTTTTTTTAACAATTAGAGCAAAATGTTCAATATTTAAGATGCACCGCTTGGACTATGACTACAAAAACTAAATAATAATTTAAAAGGAGATTTATGCAAATTTATCAAATTTAGGTTAAAGGTAAAAAGAATGCGTTAAAACTGCAATAGTTTATAATTATTATAAATTAGACTGATTTTAGATTGTTATTAATTCAGTTCAGTATGTTTCAAAATTGATGTGCTAAAAAAATTCAAACTTATTACTTTGAATTTCGAATTCCTTTAAATTTTCGATTAAAAAAAATTTCTAACTTGATAAAATCTAACAAATTAGTTAAATTTTAAATGGACGACTGAAAAATCCTGAAAAATAAAATTTCTGACACTTTAAAATTCTCAAATTGAAAAATTCTCGACAATTTATAATATAACCGAAATTGAAAATTTACAAATAATAAAATACCCGACATAAAATTGCCGGATTATAAAACATCCGAACTAGAAAATTCCCAAATTTCAACAATTCCAAAAATTGTTGTTTAATAAATATTATTTATTTATTTATTAAAAATAATCAAATATTTTTTTCGAAAAAAAATTTGTTTTTATGTCTGAAGTTTAAAAAAAATATTGTTTGAATTTAAAATAACAATAATTGAACAAAAATATTGCTTGTTGAAAATTTTTGTTCCAAAATGTGCGTAGTATTTTTAAAAAATTAGTTTTTTCGTTCGAAACACACGTGTTTTTGAATATTTTGCATACATTTTTTATAAAATTATTGTCATTTTAAATTCAAAGAACAATTTTTAAAAATTAGAAATATTGACAAAAATCTGTGATAAAAATATTTGATTATTATATTTTTTAAGTGAATAATATTAATCAAAAAATAATTTTTTAAATTGTTCAATTCGGGAATTTTCTAGTTCGGATTTTTTATAATTTGGCAATTTTCTGTCTGAAATTCGGGAATTTTCTAGTTCGGATTTTTTATAATTTGGCAATTTTCTGTTTGAAATTTATATTATAAATATATATTTATATATATAAATATATTTATATTTATAAAATCACCGAAACATAAAAATCCCGAATAATGAAATTCCTAACAGAAAATTGCCGAATTATAAATTATCCGAACTGGAAAATTAAAAAATTATGAAATGTTTTCAATGAATATTATTTATTTATTAAAAATAATATAATCAAATATTTTTATCAGAGAATTTTTTTTAATGTTCTAAGTTTTTTCACATTATTGTTGCAATTTAAAATTAAAATAATTGAAAACATGATATATTTCTGGATGAAAAATTTGGTTTGAAAATATGCATAGAATTTTGAAAAAATTACGAAAAAGCGTTCTCGAAAATCGAAAATTAAATTATAAAAATAAAGAAGTTTCGAAATGAATTAGTGCTGAGTTTGATTCTGCAAAGTTTGTTTGCAAACTTTTATTAGATTCGGAGAAAATTTAGGCGTTTCTAAATTTATTTTCTCATACAATTTTTATTGTTACTTTAAATTCAAACAATGCTTTTTGAACACTTAAAACATTGAAATAATTTGTCTTCGATATAAATATTTTATTATTGTATTTTTAATAAATAAATAATAATTATTAAAAAAGAAACACTTTTTTAATTATATAAATTCGAGAATTTTATTATTATTATTATTTTTCATCCAGAAATGTATTTTTTTCAATTATTGTTATTTTTAATTCAAACAATAACTTTACAAAACTTGAAACATTGGAAAAAAATCTTTGATAAAAATACTTGATTCTATATTTTTAATAAATAAATAAACTGTCGGGAATTTTATTTTTGGGGATTTTTCAGACGTCCCATTTCCACTTCCATAAAGCATAAATCCTAACAGCAATTAGTAAATAATGATTAAATAATAAAATAAAGTAATACAAATAATTTTATTTATTGCAGAAGTTGAAAATTAGTTAATTATTTATTTATTAGAAAAAACTCACGATTTTGAACATGTCGATTGATTTGTTGGTCTGGTGTGTACTAAAGACTGAACAACACTAAGGGTCTGAAGACAAGTTTATATAGGAAAATACTTCCGTGCAGTGGGCTGACCTTCAATGTATTCCTTCTCTAGTGGTCAGTCCATGGGCTTTCAAAAATGATTAACATTGCCACGTGACGCTTGCCGCATTCACCAACATAAAAAAACTCTCTTTTTTTTATTTCAAGAAAATAAAATCAGATAAATTATTTTATTTAAATAAATAATGTTTATTTTATTTAATCTTAAATTTAATTCTTTTCAATCTTCAGATTGAAAGTCTGTCCTAACGTCACAAAGGGTCACATAGGAGGGGGGTCGAAAAGGTTTTGTAACAAAAACTTATCTGATTAAAAAATAAAATTTGAAAAAGACGAATTCTTAGAAGACTTAAATTTTCAACACGAAAAGTTGAATTTTCGAGAATAAAGTTCATTTTTAGCCAAAAAAGATGACTTGTCAACCAAGATAGATCACTTTTCTACCATGAAAAATTATAACAAGCAATACAACAACAAACTAATAACAGATTAATTTATTGTTGAAATGGTTGAATTTTCTATTAATGTGTTGAATTTTCAACAAAAAATTTACTTTTAACCAATCAGTTGAATTTTCAACAATATAGTTAAGTTTTCAGTTAAAAAAATACTTTCTACCAAAAAAGGCAAATTTTCAACAAAAGACATAAATTTTTAATCAAACATTGAATTTTTAACCAAGAAGATTACTTTTCTATTAAGAATATGAATTTTTTCAACATAAATTTTTAACCAAATAATTGAATTTTCAACTAAGAAGATTAATTTTCTACTGAAAATATGAATATTTTTCATTTTTTTCCACAATTTTTTCAACATACATTTTTAACCAAATAATTGAACTTTCAACCAAGAAGATTACTTTTCTACTAAAAATATGAATTTTTAATATTTTTTTCAACAATATAGTTAAATTGTCAGTTAAAAAAATACTTTCTACCAAAAAAGGCGAATTTTCAACAAAAGACATAAATTTTTAACCAA
>CAKNYM010049814.1:111708-141641 GCA_932195095.1 Andricus curvator
ATTTTTTCAACATAAATTTTTAACCAAATAATTGAATTTTCAACCAAATAGATTAATTTTCTACTAAAAATATGAATATTTTTCATTTTTTTCCACAATTTTTTCAACATAAATTTTCAACCAAATAATTGAATTTTCAAGCAAGAAGATTACTTTTCTTCTAAAAATATGATTTTTTTTCAAGAATTTTCAACAATTTTTTCATCAATATAGTTAAATTGTCAGTTAAAAAATACTTTCTACCAAAAAAGGCGAATTTTCAACAAAAGCCATAAATTTTTAACGAAACATTAAATTTTCAACCAAGAAGATTACTTTTCTACTAAAAATATTAATTTTTTCCAAAATTTTTTCAACATAAATTTTCAACCAAATAATTGAATTTCCATCCAAGAGGATTAATTTTCTACTAAAAATATGAATATTTTTCATTTTTTTCAACAATTTTTTCAACATAAATTTTTAACCAAATAATTGAATTTTCAACCAAGAAGATTACTTTTCTACTAAAAATACGAATTTTTAATATTTTTTTCAACAATATAGTTAAATTGTCAGTTAAAAAAATACTTTTTTTCAAAAAAGGCGAATTTTCAACAAAACACATACATTTTTAACCAAATAATTGAATTTTCAACCAAGAAGATTACTTTTCTACTAAAAATATGAATTTTAAACAAATTGCATAAATGAGCATAAATAAGCATGAATTTTCAACGAATTAGTCAAGCTTTCAAGCTATAAGTAGAATATTTTAAAAAACAGTTGATTTTCAAACCAGAAAAAAAGAATTTTCAACAAAAAAGTTCACTTCAATTCCAGGAAGATGAATTTTCAAAGGAATGGTTCATTTTTCAACTTAAAAAGATAAATTTTCAACAAAAAATGGAATCTTTAAATTTTCAGATCAAAAAATTAATTTTCAACAGAAAAAAAAAGAATTTTCAACCAATTGAATTCAACTAAATCAGAAGAATTTTTAAGAATATATTTGAAACCTAAAACAAAATGACGAATTTCCAACCAAATCATTGAATTTTCATCTTATAAAGGCAACATTTTCAAAAAAAAATGGAATAGTTACGTTTTCAAATAAAAAATTAATTTTACAAAAGAAAAACAAATTTGCAAAAAATAGATAAATTTTTAAATAAACAGTTTAATTTTCAACCGAATAGTTTCATTTTCTACCACAGTAGTGGAATTTACACCAAAAATATGAATTTTCAACAAAGAACCTAATTTTCAACATAAGAAAAATAAATTTCACACATGAATTTTTAATATTGCAACAAAAACATATTTTGATTTTTAATACATTTCACACAGAATAATGATTTTTTAACTTTAAACTGAAGAAGATAAATTTCCAACAAAAAATAAAACGTATTTTTAAAAAAGTATTTAAACTTTCATGTAAAGAAATGAAAATTTTATAAAAAAATGAATTTTTGACAAAATAGTTGCATTTTCAACAAAATAATTAAATTTTCATACTAATAGTTTTATTTTCTACCAAATAGTTGACTTTTCAACAAACAAATATTTTAATTTTTGATCAAAAGAAGTTGAATTCAATCAAAAAAGACGAATTTTCAAGAAAATTGTTCAATCCTCATCCAAAGCAAATTAATTTTTAACCAGAAATGATCAATTTTTGATCTATAATATCAATTTTCAATTAAAAATGAAATAGTTAAATTTACAGTCAAGAAAATTAATTCTCAGAAAATAGTTCAATCCTCATCCAAAGCAAATTAATTTTTAACCAGAAATGATCAATTTTTAATTTATAATATCAATTTTCAATTAAAAATGGCATAGTTACATTTTCAGTCAAGAAAATTAATTCCCAGCAAGGAAAACGATTCTTGAACAAAATAGTTTGATTTTTAACCATAGAGATGAATTTTCAACTAAAATGATGAATTTTTAACAAAAAAGTAATGAATTTTCAAAGAAAGCGTTCCAAATTCAATGAAAGAGTTTTTAACTAAACAGTTGATTTTTTAAACATGACGATTAATTTTCTACAAGAAAGGATGAATAATCAACATAAAACATAAATTTTCAATCAAAAACTTGAAACTTTAAACTAGAAAAGATGATTTTTCATTATAAGAGTTAAAAATTTAAAGAAAGACTTGAATTTTTTTTCAAAAAGTTTATTTTTTGAAAAAGGCGATTAGTTTTCTACAAAAAAGATGAACTCTTAACAAAATACATGTATTTTTAACCAAATACTTGAATTTCCAACCATAAAAGATGAATTTTCAACCAAAAATGGAACAGTTCAATTTTTAGATAAAAATTTTTTAACCAAAAATTAAAGAGATTTTTGACAAAATATTTAAATTTTCAATCGAAGAAATAAAAAAAATTGCATTTTTATCAAATTAGTTTAAATTTCAACCAATTAGTTAATTTTTCAACAAAAAAAATCTCAACACAACTTGTAATAGTTAATATTCCAACAAAAAAAATGGTTCAATTTTCATTAAAAAACAGTTGAATTCATCCAAAAAATATGAATTTTCAACACAATTAGTTAAATCGTCAACCAAAACCGGTTTAATTTTTAACCCCAAGAAATGAATTTTCAGTAGAGTATGTAGATGATTTAAGAAAAAATGAATTCTTTGCAAAGCATATAACAGTTAATATTTAAACCAAAAAAATATTTTAATGTTTAATCAAAAAAAGTTGAGTTTAACCATAAAGAAGTAATTTTTAAACAAAAAGAATTATTTTCTACACAAAGGATTAATTTTTAACAAAATACATTAATTTTCAACCAAAAAGATTAATTATCAATTTAAAATATCAATTATTAACCAAAAGTGGAATAGTTACATTCCCAGTGAAGAAAATTAATTCTAAAAAACAAGAATTTTTAGAAAAATAGTTTAATTTTTAAACAAAGAGATCAATTTTGAACTAAAATCATGAATCTTCAACAAAAACATTATTAACCAAAAAGTTGATTTTTTAACAAAGGCGAATTATTTTCTACAAAAAATTATGAATTATCAAATAAATACATAAATTTGCAACTAATAGAGATAAATTTTCAACTAAAAGAGATAATGTTTTATTCAAAAATAGAATATTTAAATTTTAAGTTAAAAAAATTAATTTTTAACCCCAAATGAAACGAATTTTCAACAGAATAGTTTAATTTTAAGCCAAAGAGATGAATCTTCAATAAAGAATAAAATTTTAATAAAGTAGTTCAACTTTGAACCAAGTAGTTGATGTTAAAAAAATTGAATTCTTAAAAAAATATGTAATAGTTAATATTAAAAAAAAAAATTTAATTTTCAATCGAAACCTGTTGAATTAAACAAAAAAGATGAATTTTCAACAAAATATTTGAATCCTCAACCAAAACAGATTAGTTTTCAACCAAAACTGGAAAAATTTAATTTTTACCGAAGAAATTTTTTTTTCAGCATGAAAAAGAAAACAATTTTCAGCTAAACAGTTTTATTTTTAACGAAAGAGATGAATTTTCAACTAAAATGATCAATCTTTAAGAAAAAATGAATTTGAAAGAAAAGTGTTCAACATTGAAACAAATGGTTGAATTCTAAACCAAAAAGTTTGTTTTTTAACAAAGGCGATTAATTTTCTACAAAAAGGTTAATTTAAAAAAAAAACACACCTGACTTTTCAACCAAATACTTACATTTTGAATTGAAAAAGATGAATTTTTTAATAAAAAATGGAATAGTTAAATTTTAAGTTAAAAAAATTTAATTTTAACCAAAAATGATACGAATTTTTAGCAAAATAGTTACATTTTGAACCGAAGAGATGAATCTTCAATAAAAAAATCAAATTTGGCAATGAAAACTTTGAACCAATCAGTTGAATTTTTGACCAACAAAAAAATGACTATTTGAAAAAATAGTTGCATTTTCGATTAAATTATCAAATTTCCAACCAAATAGATTTCTTAACCAAGCGAGATGAATTACAAAACAAAAATATAATCGTGGACTTTTCAACCAAAAAAAATAGTTGGATTTTCTTATACGGTTCTATTTTATTATAAATTATTTTTATTATTATATAAATTGATTTCAAATTTAAGTTGAAAACAAGAAAAAGAGGAAGTTTCTTGAAAAAATGAGAAAAAATAAGAAAACTTGGAAAAGTTTAATCCTCAAACAATATGATGAATTTTGAATAAAAAAGTTTAATTTTCTTCCCAAATAGACGAATTTTCAACAAATCGCATGAATTTTCTAGCAAGCAGTTGAATTTTCAATTTATAAAGGAAAAATGTTTAACTAAATATTTGATAGCTACATTTTCAGATTAAAAAATTAATTTTACTAAGAAAAATTTTTTTGTTAACAAAATAGTTAAATTTTGAAATAAATAGTTGAATTGTTAACCAAGTAGATTCATTTTCTACGACAGTAGTCGAATTTTGAACTAAAAATAGGAATTATTAGCAAAAAAGGTAATTTTCAACCAAATGGTTTAATTTTCTACAAAATTTTTTAATTTTCAAGTCAAAAAGACGTCACGTAATATATGGACACTCCATCAATTCCTTTTTGTTCGTAGAATCGCACACTTTCATAAAAAGTGGCCAAGGTTCATATTTATCAATTTATTTCGATGTACTCATATCTCGAAATTATGGCCCAATTGCATATTATGAAACGAAAAATTGAACGGCATGAGAGGCCAAGTACAAAAAGCCCTTCAGATTATTGATCTTATCATAATATGGACCTTTGGTATGATGAAAGAATTTTCTTACATACACCTCATTTCCATGACTCTAAACTGTTCCATCAAGTCACTCTTGATGGGATTGCAGCAAACCTGATGTTGAAATTTTAGGGCTTCAAAAGAGTTCTAGATGGTCATTGAGATTTACGTAATATAAATTTAAAAATTATATTAAATCTTATGTAACAGAATGTGGAAAATGATGTACAATAGTAGGGACAGTATATGTGTTTGAATTATAAATGGGACGACTGATGAATCCCAAAAAAGAAAATTTTCGACACCGTAAAATTGGCAAAATTGAAAAATCAGGAATTAGAAAATTCGCGAGAGGAAATTGCTGAATTAAGAAATTCCCGAATTTTAACAATAAAAAATTAGTCAAAGTAGGCGCCTACAAAATTGAAATCTCAATAGAATCTTAAAACCAAAAAGTTTTTTAATTTTGTAACAAAATTTTTTTCAAAAAAAAGTTTGATTGCAAAAAAATGTATTGAAATAAATATTGTAAAAAATGTTTTGAGAAAAAATTTGATGAAAAAAAAATTTGAAAAAAATTTTGTTGAAAAAAAATGTTCAAAAAAAAATTTGTGAAAAAAAATTGTTGAAAAAAAAAAAATTTATTGAAAAAAAAATGGTTAAAAAAAATTGTTTTTGAATAAAATTTGTAAGGAACAAAATTTTGCGAACAAATTTTTGAAAAAAAAATTGAAAAAAAATGTTATTAAAAAAAATGTTGGAAAATAAATATTGCACAAAGTGTTTGAGAAAAACTTTGATGAAAAAAAAATTTCTGGAAAAAAATGTTTGAAAAAAAATGTTTAAAAAAAAATTTGTGAAAATAAATTTGTTTGAAGAAAAATGTCTGAAAAAAAATGTTTAAAAAAAATTTGTGAAAAAAAAAATTTTTTGAAAAAAAATTGTTGAAAAAAAAATGGTTGAAAAAAAAATTTTCCGTAAAATTTTTAAGAAACAAAATTTTGAGAGCAAAATTTTGAAAAAAAATTGAAAAAAAATGTTGGAAAAATATTTTGGTTATGCCCTTTTGTACAACGGACGGATAGACACCCGACTAAAAATCATAAGGGTTTCAGCCTGAGGCTAGGAAACCCTAAAAATATTGTTTTTTTTTTTGTTTAGAAATATTATTTATTTATTAAAAATAAAATAATCAAATATTTTTATAGAAGAATTTAAAAACACGTGCACCTTGAATGAAAAAAGAAATTGCTCCTGAACAAAATTTCCGACACTGTGAAATTCCCAAATTGGAAAATTCTCGAATAATACAATTTACGAAATTATAAAATTGCCGAAACATAAAAATCCCGAATTGGAAAATTCCCGAATAATAAAATTCCCGACAGAAAATTGCCGAATTATGAAATTCCCGAATTTGAATAATAAAAAATTAGTCAAAATAGGCGCTGAGCGCCTACAAAATTTAAGTCTCAAAAGAATCTAAAAAACAAAAGATTTTTTTAATTTTGTAAAAAACTTTGTTTGAAAAAAAGTTTGATTGCAAAAAAAATTATTGAAATAAATATTGCAAAAAATGTTTGAAAAAACTTTGATGAAAAAAAAAAATTGAAAAAACATCGAAAAAAATGTTTGGAAAAAAAATTTCTGAAAAATAAATTTTTTGAAAAAAATGTTTGAAAAAAAATGTTTGAAAAAAATTGTTGAAAAAAATGTTTCAAAAAAAATTTTGTTGAAAAAAATTTTTTGAAAAACAAATTGAAAAACAAATTGAAAAAAAAATTTTATTAAAAATACACATTGGAAAAATATTTGTTTGAAAAGAAATTGTTGAGAAAAAAATTTCTTTCAACAAAATTTGTGAGGAAAAAACTTTTGAAAAAATGTTTGAAAAACAAATTTAAAAAAAATTGTTTAAAAAAAATTGTTGAAAAAAAAATTTGTTCAAAAAAATGGTTGAAAAACAAATTTGTTTAAATAAAATTTGTGAGAAAAAACCTTTTGAGAAAAAATTTTTGAAAAACAAATTGAAAAAGAAATTTTATTTTTAAAAAATGTTGGCATAATATTTTGGCGCTTATGCTAGGAAACCCTAAAAATATTGTTTTTTTTTTTTTAGAAATATCATTTCTCTATTAAAAATACAATAATCAAATATTTTTAAAAACGACATTTTTTTAAATATTCAAAGTTCTTTAGAATTATTGTTTGAATTTGAAATAACAATAATATTATAAAAATTGTATAAAAAAATAAATTTAAAAACACGTGCACTTTGAACGAAAGAAGAAATTGCTCCTGAAATTTTCTCCGAACTTAATAACATTTTCCAAACAAACTTTGCAGGATTCAATTGAGCAATGATTTATCTCGAGCTTCTTGTCATTTATTTTTTTGAATATTTTAAATTAACCAATTGCTTAATTCAAAATTAATGTATTTTGTTAGAAAGTTGTCTTTCTAGGTAGAAAATTAATCTTCTTGGTTAAATTCATTTTTTTGTTAAATTCAACTACTTGGTTTCGAATGAAACTTATTTGTTGAAAATTCTTTTTTTTTCGGTAAAAAACTTAGTTTTTCAAATTCAAAATATAATTATCCCATTTTTGTTCGAAAATTTATCTTTTTCAGTTAAAAATTCAACTATTTCTTTAAAAATTTAACTATTTTTCTGAAAATTGAATTTTGTTGTTGAAAATTTGTCTTTTTTTTGGTAAAAAATTAATGTGTTTGGCTGCAAATGTATTTCTCCATACTATACTTTTATCAATTTTACCACTTAGTTTTTAAAATTTTAATTGTTAGTAACAAAATATTTATCTTTGATAATGTTTTACGATATTTTCTGATAAATGTGCCATTAAAAAAAATCCTTGGATAAAAAAATGGAATTTTTGACGATTATTTATGTAATTTGTTAATAAGAATTATAGTTAATAACTATTAAAATTTATAATAATATAGTATCTCTTAGTACTTCACAGTTCTGTGTGATTAAAAAAAAAATTTCTAACAAAATTGAAGCTTGGAGATTTGGTTACGTATTTTGTTTATAACAATTATAAATTTAAGTTTTTTCTTTAGTTTTTCGAGCAAATAATACTGCCTATTGTTTTCCTGTTGATTTGAATGAAAATAAAAAATGTAGTGCAGATAAAAAGTAAAAATTACGTATTTGTTCATGAAATTTGTTTAAAAGAATATTTTTGTCAATTAAAGAAATTATTAATGGTATACATTCACATTGAGAGAGTAACTGTGAATGCATTTATACTGATTTAGAATAAATTTTCATTCTTTGCACTTCAATAAAATATAATGCTTTGGAATTTTCCTATTTTCTTTGCTTTATTTATTAACACAACCATTTGTTTAAGAAAATTAAAAATTTATTTTCTTACACTTGTATGAAAATGCTAAAATTATTTGAATCTAAGCTAAAAGGAAAAAATGTGTGTTTAAATCTGTAATAAGTACAAAAGAATTTTTGAAATCGGTTAGTGTAATAATTTTTTCTCTTTTTTGATTTTAAAATTTAACAAAATTTTGTTATTTGTTCAAAAATCATGAAAAATTTTCTATATGTACAGTTTTTGCTAACAAATAATAATAAAAAAATAAATAAATGAGAAAATGACATTTTCATCCCTAATTAAAATTTGTTTGAAATCGTGCAAAAAGAACATGTTTTTTGTTTGAGAAAAATTTGAACACGTCGAACATAAAATTTCTTCAGCTTGAACAAAACAAAATCGCAAAAAAATTCCTCAATCACGAAAACATTTTTTATTCTGAAAAATCAAAATAATTTTGTATTGCCGTAAATTGTTAAGTAATATAAAGATTATTTTGAATTTTGAAAAATTATAATTTTCCAATTAAAAAGAGAACAGAAGATATTCTAATATCAAGACATTTTTTTTACTTTTTTTGGATGCCAACTTACAAATTTTTTTCCCTGAACTCAAACGATTCAATTAATTTAAGAATTTTCGGTCCACCTCACAATGGGTAAAAAGGAATTGAATTGTTTATTTATTGCACTTCTTTGTTAAAAAATCAAGTAAAAGATTGGAATTTTTACAATTCAATCATATTTTTATTAAAATTGTTTGAAATTCTCCGCCCTTGATTAAATATTAGGTAAGTTTATTGTTTAGTAACATTCATTAACGTCATAAACAAATGCACTATTCGGCCTTTTATTGACAGAAATACATTTGGCTTTCACTGAAACTATTTTAAATTTGCTTAGAACTCATTTTCAATTAAAAAAATTTTTCTTGTTTATATATTTTGTTAACGTTATCAACAAAATATATAAACAAAAGCACTTTTCATTCACTTATCCACATAAATACATTCTACTTTCACTAAAATGTCTGTAACTTGACTTGGAAGCGATTTACAATTAGGAAACTTTACCTTTCCAACATATTTGTGAATGTTATAAACAAACTATATAAACAAATGCACTATTCGGTTTTTTCTTCACAAAAATACCCAGTGCTTTCATTGAAACCTCTTCAAAATGGTTTAGCAATGATTTTTTGTCAATACTTTCTCTTTCCAATACATTTTTTATTATTATAAACAAATTTTATAAACAAATGCACTATTCGCCATTTATTGACAGAAATACAATCTGCTTTCAGTGCAACTATTTTAAATTGGCTTAAAAGTCATTTTTAATTAGGGAAGTTGGTCCTATTAACATATTTGTTAATGTTATAAACAAACTATATAAACAAATGCACTATTCTGTTGTTTATTCACAGTAATACATTTTGTTTTTACAAAAACGTCTTCAAATTAGCTTGATAGCGAAGTTTATTGAGGAAAATTTGTCCTTCCAGCATATTTGTTAATTTTTTAAACAAATGCACAATTCAGCCATTTATTCACAGGAATAAATTCTGTTTTGACTAAAACTATTTAAAATTGGCCTAACAGTGAAGTTCAATTAGGAAACCTTGTCCTTCCAGCATATTTTTTAATTTTTTAAATAAATTTCGTCAATAATTTCACGATTATTGAAAAACAAAGTTAAAAATCGAATAATAATAATTGTAGGCTCCAGGTTGTTTTGGAACAAATTTGAACATTTTGCCTCACTGTGCGTCCTATTAATTCAAGTGCCAAATTAAACATGCCCTTCACAAAATTTAAATATTTCAATCCACTAAGCAGAACTCACAAAACTGGCAAGTAAAAAACACGAAAGATATCTCGATGCTTACGAAATCGAAATATTTGACCACCCACGTGTCTTTTTAGTTTATTTTAAAATCAATCCAAATACCATAATGAATTGACAAAAATGTCCCTCATCCAATTTTTGCAACAAAGTATTTGGTAGCCTGGAACGCGCCAAAATTTGCCAAAAAATCACTAATCATTCGAAAAATTAAGTTCGGAAGATTTTTTAAAACCCGTTAATGAAAGATGGACCTATTTTTCGCGATTTACAAATTTCGAATTTTTTTTTCTTCAAAATGAGCCCAAGATGCTGAAAAAATCTTGATTGGTTCTTGAATTATCGTAAAAACGTAGAAGCTTGCCTGCAGATCAAAATCGGTCGGTCAAGCTGCAGTCCCGCTCAACAGACCGATTGTCATCTTGGGCACTTCCACATTTTTTATGATAATTCGAGAACCAATTAACATTTTTACAGTTTTTTGGGCTCATTTCAAAGAGGAGATTGTAAAGGTTAATTTAGCGAAGTTTCAAATTTTTCCATTTAATTCCCTGAAGGATGCAGAGAGTGGAAATTGTGAAACGAAAATTAACCATTTAATTTTAGGTGGATAATTGATCCTTTTTAGTTGAAAATGTAACTATTTGCTTGAAAATTTTTTTTTTTAGTTGAAAATTCAACTACTGACTTAAAAATTCATGTATGCGCTAAATTAAGGCTTATGATCTCCTCTTCAAAATGCGCCCAAGATGCTGAAAGAATGTTGATTGGTTCTTGAATTATCATAAAAATGTAGAAGTGTGCCTTAAAATCAAAATCGGTTGGTCAAGCTGCAGTCCCGCTCAACCGACCGATTTTCATCTTCGGCATTTTCACATTTTTTTATGATAATTCGAGAACAAATTAAACATTCTTACCGTTTTTGCGCTCATTTTAAAGAGGAGATTTTAAACCATAATTTAGCGAAGTTTCGAATTTTTCCATTTATTTCCCTAAAGGATGCAGAGAGTGGAAATTGTGAATCGATAATCGAAAATTAACTATTTAATTTTAGGTGGAAAATTGATCCTTTTTGGTTGAAAATGTAACTATTTGCTTAAAAAATTGTCTTTTTTTAGTTGAAAATTCAACTACTGACTTGAAAATTCATGTATTCGCTAAATTAGGGCTCAAAATCTCCTCTTCAAAATGAGCCCAAGATGCTGAAAAAATGTTGATTGGTTCTTGAATTATCATAAAAATATGTAAGCATGCCTGAAGTTCAAAATCGGTCGGTCAAGCTGCAGTCCCGCTCAACCGATCGATTTTCATCTTGGGCACTTCCACATTTTTTATGATAATTCGAGCACCAATTAACATTTTAACAGTTTTTTGGGTTCATTTTTAAGAGGAGATTTGAAGCCTTAATTTAGTGAAGTTTCAAATTTTACCATTTAATTTCCTGATGGATGCAGAGAGTGAAAATTATGAACCGAAAATCAAAAATTAACTATTTAATTTTAGGTGGAAAATTAATACTTTTTGGTTGAAAATGTAACTATTTGCTTGAGAAATTGTCCTTTTTAGTCGAAAATTCAACTACTGACTTAAAAATTCATTTATTCGCTAAATTAAGGCTCAAGATCTCCTCTTCAAAATGAGCCCAAGATGCTGCAAAAATGTTGATTGGTTCTTGAATTATCATAAAAATGTAGAAGCATGCCTGAAGGTCAAAATCGGACGGTCAAGCTGCAGTCCCGCTCAACCGACCGATTTTCATCTTGGGCACTTCCACATTTCTTATGATAATTCGAGAACCAATGAACATTTTTACACTTTTTTGGGCTCATTTTAGAGAGGAGATTTTAAACCATAATTTAGCAAAGTTTCAAAATTTTCCATTCAATTCCATAAAGGATACAGAGAGCGGAAATTGAGAATCGAAAATTGGTCAAAAACGCAAAATAGGTCCGTCTTTCTCACATGTTATCTCGGTCTCTATTTATCGAAAATCCTTCAGGTAGGGCTCAATCGATGCGGAATTTAATAAGCTTTCTAACGAGTTACAAAAAGTCTTCACAACTTAAATTGTAGAAGAGTTAGACACTTTCTGAATTTTTTTTTCATTCTGCCAAAACTTTGAGTAATGTATTTCACCTAAAAGAGAATAAGCATGCTTAAATAAAAATACACAAAGAGCGATTATTTAAATGAAATAAAGATTTTATTTGAAAAAACTGACATAAGGGATCTCTAAATATTTTAAAAATTTTGCCAAAAATCAGGGATCATTATGACAATAAAATAAACACTTTGCAGGTTTGCCACTTGTGAAGACAAAATTAAAACATTTTTTAACCGCACATTGTTTATATTTTTTGTAAATAAAATCCTTTGAGGTCAGGCTGCATTTTATTCAGTACGTCCTATTTTTTCCATGTTTTTATCATTTGGAGAAAGTTGTACAAACGAGACTTTGCTCTCTTTTAACTGCAGAGTGCAATCCACTTTAGAAGAATAGCCAACGATTACGTAAGGTCGTTGAAACACGTAGACACAATTTACATTTCTATATACCTGTGTTTCGTGACCAGGGAGTTGAATGAGGTTACATAATAATAATTATTATTATTATCATTATTGATCTGCGGATTTGATTATTTACAACATTATTTAGAAATCTCGTCCTACGAAAAAAATTAATATTAAATTTATCATATTATTTTAACACTCGAAATTCAAGAAATGGCCAAGAGAAAGGGGCCCCCCCCCCCCCCCAGTCTTTTATTTTTCAAACAATAAAATTGGGTGCAAAAAAATTGGTAAAAAATTTAATTTGTGAATAATTTTTTTTTCAAGGAAAAACTACTTTTTATACTTGAATAACATTTTAAATATTTTAAATAATAAATTGCCAGAAAAATCTAAAAAAATTTGTTTATAACTTTTCGGGAAAGAGGATGATTTTTTATAAAAAATAACTTAATTTTTTAGTTTTTTTATTCAATTTCTTAAAATATGTGAGTTACTGAATAACTGATCACGTAATTCGATATCACGGAAAAAATTACTTGGAGAACAGTTGTTGAATCAAATAATTTACGCGAAGGAAAAATAATTTGTGGGTTATAATCCAAAAAAAAATTTTGAATTCGATCAATATCTTCTCTTCTCCTTTTTTATTTGACAATTAAAATTTTTTGAAAAAAATGCTATTAATTCCGGAACGATAGCCAATGTTTTATATTCTGCAGTTTTCACTAGTGATTAATAATAAAAAATATGTATGTATGTGTATGTCGAAAAAATAATTTTGTAATTCATTAATAACTTTATCAGACCCTATACTAAATCAAACATACTAAAACAAACATCAACATTCTCAAAGAAATTTTTTTAAATTTTCAAAACTTTGAATTTTGTAATAAAAAAAGAGAACAGAGAATGTTAACTGAATTATTATCTTGAAAACTTTCAGAATCCTTGAGAAGCTTCTTAATTTTTTGTTCGAAATAGTCAAAAATCTACATTTTTAAAAAAGTTTTCTCAATCTTTTTAAAACTTCTAAATACCTCTTAAACTTACTCAAATTTCTTTTTAAATTTTTCAATCATGCTAAATTGAAAATTTTTGGTTCAAAGTCCTCTACTTTATTATCTTGAAACCTATCAAAATGCTTAAAAAGTTTCATAATTTTATTTCAAAATTTTCAAAAATCTACATTTCGCGTAAAATTGTTTGAAATCTTTTTAAGTTTATAATTATTATGAATCTTTTCAAAACTTTTGAATATTTCTTAAACAAATTGACGGAAAAAATTCTTTAAAAAATTGTTTCAAAACTACATTGGTGTACATTTGATAAAAAAATATTTTAAGGTAATTAAAAAAAAATAATACAAAATTTGTTTTATGTTCACAAAATGAATTTCTAATTTTTTTAAATGAGCGTAATAATCTACTTCCAAATCTTATGAGGATTTATAATGAATCTTTGTCATAGTGACAAATATCAACATTCTCAAAAAAAAATTTGAATTTTCAAAACTTTGAATTTTGAAATAAAAGAAGAGAACAGAGGATATCAACCGATTTATCATCTTGAAACCTTTCGGAATTCTTGAGAAGCTTCTACATTTTTTGTGCAAAATCTTCCAAAATCTACAAATTGATCAATTTTTTTTAAACGTTATATAGTTTAAAATTATTTTTTAATCTTTTCAAAACCTCTGAATATCTCTTAAACATACTTTAATATCTTCTAAAATTTTGCTTTAGAATCTTTGGAGAATTTATAATTAATCTTTGGCAGAGTAACGAACATAAACATTCTCAAAAAAAAAGAATGTTTTGCATTTTCAGAAATTGTATTTTTCAAATGAAAAAAATGATAATGGAAGATACGAATTGATTTACAAATTTTTGTATACTTTTTTCGGATCTGAACTCACAGATTTGTTTCCTTGAGTACAAATGATTCGAAATATGGGATTGCTGCAAATTTTCAAATATATTTTTTCCTGGTGAAATTAAAAGAGCACTGCAAATTAAATAGAACTAATTGATGAAAATAAGAAAAAAAAAAAAAGTTTAAATCTATTTTTTCGTGTTTAAAAATATACTTTTCAAATTTCTTCCGGGAAGATGAGACATTCTGGTTGAATTCATCTATTTTGGTTGAAAATTTAAATTCTTCGTTGAAAATCCATGTATTTTGTCAAAAATGTAACTTTTTTGTTGATAATTCATATTTTTTGTTTGAAAATGCAACAATTTAATCAACATTTTTTTTTATTTTCCGGTTCGAAATTTAGCTTTTTCGTTCAAAAATGTATCTCTTTTGGTAATTTTTTTTTTTTAATTCAACTGTGTTTGATCTCAAATTAAAATCTTTTTGGCTGAAACAATATCAACCATTATATTTTTAATTGAGAATTCATCTGTTTTGGTGGAAAATTCATGCATTTTGTCACAAATTAAACTATTTTATTTCGTTGAAAAATAAATTTATTGTTAAAAATTCATATTTTCGGTGAGAAAGTTTAACAATTTAGTGGGCATTTTTTTTCTTTTTGTGTTCAAAATTTGACTTTTTCGTTTCAAAATTAATCTTTTTTGGTGAAAAAAATCAAATTTTTTTTTCGTTGAAAATTCAACTATTTTGGTAGAAAATTAGCTTTGATAAATTATAAATTAATTGGTTGAGCATTAGGCTTTTTTGTTTACAATTCCTCTTTTTTGGTTGAATTCAACTATTTTTGTAGAAAGTTCAACCAGTTGGTTGAAAAATAACGAATATTTTTGCTGAAAATTCAACACTTTTTTTTAAAAGTGTTGATTTTTGTTGGGAAATTTATCTCTTTTGGTAAAAAAATGTCTGAAGCGGGTTCAGCTATTTTTTTGAAAATTTTTCTTTTTTGATTGAAAATTTAACTACTTGGTTGAAAGTTGATCTACTTTGTTTAAAATTGAGTTGTTTGTTTAAAGATTCGGTTGGATATTGATTGAATATTGAATATTTATTCAACCATTTGGCGGCAAATTGATTTACTTTGATACAAATTTAACTATTTTGATAGAAAGTCCAAGTTTGGTTGAAAATTAACTTTTTCGTTGGAAATTGAACTCCTTTTTTTGGTTTGAAAATGGTATAAAATTTACCTATTTGGTTGAAAATTAACTTTTTTGTCGGAAATTTAGCTATTTTGTTGAAAATTCGCCCTTTCGGTTTGAAAATCGTAAAAAATTCAACTATTTGGTTGAAAATTGACTTTTTGTTGAAAATTAATATTTCCGGTATAAATAGTCAACCATTTGGTTGAAAATTATCTTGTTTGTTGGAAATTTCACTTTTTTTTGGTTTAAAAATGGCGGAAAGTTTAACTATTTGGTTAAAAATGAACTTTTCTGTCAGAAATTTAACTTTTTTGTTGAAAATTCGTCTTTTTGGTTTAAAAATCGTACAAAATTCAACTGTTTGGTTGAAAATTAACTTTTTTATTGAAAATTAAAATTTTCGGTATAAATATCCAACCATTGGGTTGAAAATTAATTAATTTTGTTAAAAATTCAACTATTTTGGTAGAAAGTCCATATTTGGTTGAAAATGAACTATTTTATTGAAAATTGAACTCTTTTTTTTGGTTTGAATAGTAGAAAGAATGGTAGAAAGTTTAACTATTTGGTTAAAAATTAACTTTTTTGTCGGAAATTTAACTTTTTTGTTGAAATGTCGTCTTTTTGATTTGAAAATCGTAGAAAATTGAAATATTTGGTTGAAAATTGACTTTTTTGTTTAAAATTAATATTTCCGGTATAAATATTAAACCATTCGTTTGAAAATTCATTTATTTTATTAAAAATTTAACTATTTTGGTAGAAAGTCTAAATTCGGTTGAAACTTAACTTTTTTGTTGGAAATTTAACTCTTTTTTCTATTTGAAAATTGTAGAAAGTTTAACTATTTGGTTTAAAATAAACTTTTTTCTCGGAAATTTAACTCTTTTGTTGAAAATTCGTCCTTTTGGTTTGAAAATCGTAAAAAATTGACTTTTTGTTGAAAGTTTATTTATTCTGATAAAAAATTAACTTTTCTGGTAGAAAGTCTAAATTTGGTTGAAAATTAACTTTTTTGTTGGAAATTTAACTTCTTTTTTATTTGAAAATGGTGGAAAGTTTAACTATTTGGTTGAAAATTAACTTTTTTGTTGAAAATCAATATTTTCGGTATAAATGTTCAACCATTTGGCTGAAAATTCATTTATTTTGTTAAAAATTCAACTCTTTTGGTAAAACGTCAAAATTTGGTTGAAAATGATCTATTTTGTTGAAAATTGAACTTTTTTTTTGGTTTTAAAATGGTAGAACGTTTAACTATTTGCTGGAAAATTGACTTTTTTGTTGAAAATAATTATTTCCGGTATAAATATTGAACCATTTGCTTGAAAATTCATTTGTTTGATTACAAATTTAAATATTTTGGTAGAAAGTCCAAATTCGGTTGAAAATTAACTTTTTTGTTGGAAATTTAACTTTTTTTTTATTTGAAAATGGTAGAAAGTTCAACTATTTATTTGAAAATTAATTTTTTGTTGAAAATTAATATTTTCAGTACTTTTCGGTTCTTTAATGCCTATTTCTTTTTAAATTAATTTTTAATGAAAACAAAAAAAAAATTAAATTAAATTAAATTAATTTTAAAATTTAATTTAATTCATTTATTATTAATTTTAATTAGTTATTAAATAAAGTCCTTTCGTAGAAATATTTAAAGTTTTATTATAGATAAAAACCAATCTGGCTCACGCCGATTTGAACTCAAATCATGTAAGATTTTTAAAGTCGAACAGACTTACTTTATAAAAATCTTCTTTTATAATAAAAAATATACTAAAATAAAATATATATGTATATACTTTATATACTTAAATTAAATTTAATTAATTAGTTTTTTTTAAATCTTAGTTAATTTGATTTATAAATTATAAAATTAAGGAAGTGAAAAATGTAACTTTTTAGGTACCTTGAAGTTACTTTATCTATAGTAACTGTAACCAGTTACTCAAAAAAAGTAACTTACCCAACACTGGTTTGAATAGGTTTTTCGATACTTTTTCTTAAATATTTTTTTTCTCATTAGTGAAATATTCAAAAAAAATTTCTAAATTACTAAAATTTTTCGAATTTCATGCCGTATTTGAAAACTATAATATAAAATTCATACAATCCCATTTTAGAATTTTTACTGCGCCCTATTCTGTAATGACCTTCCTGAATGAAAAATTGCTAAGTTCATCGACTTCAATCTCCCATCGACTTTGTTCAACTTTTTTTCGATTTTATCCCTTTGGCGAGGAAACTTTCAAGGTCAGCTGCTCCCGGATCCACCGCAGGCGAAAGTAGAGTGCACCAGAACAAAGTACCCAAATTTTTTTTTTTTCTTTTTAAATTTATACTTCCTTGTAGAAAAAAATCTAGTTTTGCCCACTGAATCATAAAAAGTATATTGAACCACCCAGATTCATCCTTTTACTTATTCTGATTTCACGGTCATTATCGACTTGCCAAACAGGATAATTCTGATCAAGGTTCGTACCTCGACAGTATTGTTTTATATTTTGCTGACCATGTGTGAATGAACAGGAACCAGACTACTTCAGAGGTCAAATGAGCCACACCCTTTTAAAATTAGATGGAAAATTTTTTTTCGAATTTTTATGAATAACGCCCGGAAATTTTTTTTTGTCTCAAAATTTTCATTTTTGTTTGTTTTTTTGAATTTTGTAAATGGCATAACTCTGGTAATTTTTTTTATTGAAAAAAGTCATAAGGCTTGCAACTTTAAGCGCGCCTAGGGCGCGCGAGTGTTAGTTCTAGCGCTTCGCGCTCGATAATAGCTACGCGCTCGGTCTTTGTATTACCCCCACATTTGTGCACATACCTTCTAAAATTAAAGGTCAAAGCATCGACAACTGTAATTTGGTGATTGTGAATTCTCTTTTGTTAAAGCTCCTTCGGCTTTAACGAACACATTCTGATCACGTTACATTATTATTTATGTACCTCGGCCTGGAATTGCTTATTCAGATGTTGAAAAATCCTGTAAAAATTTTATTTAGCATCATTAATTTAATATTTGCTTTTTACTTTGCATCATCAATAGTTTAATTTTCTACCAAAATAATAAAAAATATGTAACCCCGCTGAAAAAGTTAAATAAAACAGTTGAACGTTTCAGCTAAAAACACGAATTTTTTACAAATGAGTTGGATTTTTACCCAAAAACTATCAATTTTGAACTAAAAACGATCAATTTTCAACTTATAATGGACTATTTAAACTTTCAGTGAAAAATTAATTTTACACTGAAAGAGAACGAATTTTCAACGAAATTCTTAAAACTTCAACCAATAAAATTAATTTTCAACAAAGTACTTAAATTTTCAACAAAGTAGTTAACCTTCAACTAACGAGACGAATTTTCTACCAAAAAATCTGTTCGTTGCGCGGGCACATTCCCATCCCGCGCGGATTGGTTCGCTCGCAATTTTGAACGCGCCTGGGGCGCGCGTCTGTTGGATTTTGCGCTTCGCGCTCGATAGTGTATTTTAATTCGTGTTACTTTTTACTCTCTAAAATTAAAGGTCAAAGCTTCGAAAACTGTAATTTGGTGATTGTGAATTCTCTTTTGTTAAAGCTCCTTCGGCTTTAACGAACACATTCTCTTCACGTATCTCGTGCTTCGCACTCGATTTTGTTGAACATTATAATTTTTCTACAATATCTTCAACTCTATCATATCAAATGTATATTACATTTATTGATGTACCTCGGCGTGGAATTGCTTATTCAGATGTTGAAAAATGAAGTACAAATTTTATTTATCATGATTAATTTATTATTTTCTTTTTACTTTGCATCGAATATTATTCTCAACTACCCTGAAAAATGTATCATTTCAATAAATTTATATTATTAAAATTTATAATATGCATTGATATTGAAACATACGTATCTTCATTTTTGCTTATTTTTAGTAATGAAAAAAGTGCGCATCCTATAAAAAAAAAACAATTTTGTCACTAAACATTTTATTACAACAAGTTTCATTTATCCATAAATTTAATATGTTTATTTTCAATGTTATTTTTTACAATTTAGACTAAAAATACGCATCCTAGCCTAACATGGTTTTGAGCTTTGTAGATAGAATTAGGGCGGAAAATTTATTTTCGAATTTTTATGAATAACGCCCGGAAATTTGTTTGAATCCGCACAAAAATGAATTCATTAAAAAAATGATATTTAGAGCGCAAGCCCCATGAAGTTTAAAACCTATTTCCCATAAAAAAAAGACGTTTTTGTAAATTTTATGCAGAACCCTCAATATTAGCTCAATCGAGTTGAAACTCAACCTTTCGTATTTTGAAGATTAGTTATTTTTAAAGGTCAAAGCATCGACAACTGTAATTTGGTGATTGTGAATTCTCTTTTGTTAAAGCTCCTACGGCTTTAACAAACAAATTCTCATCACGCAGTTATTTTCCAGTTATAACTATAATAGTTATTGCAGAGCGTAAAAGAAAAACAACCACGAGATACGTGATGAGAATGTGTTCGTTAAAGCCGTAGGAGCTTTAACAAAAGAGAATTCACAATCACGAAATTACAGTTGTCGATGCTTTGACCTTTAAAAATAACTAACCTTTTTTTATATAATTTCACCTAATAACTCACTAGCCATTTCTCTTCACAATTCGCCACAGAATACGAATAAAATATTACTTTTCAAATATCACCCCCATAAATCTGTTTTATAGGGTCCCAAAGAAACCCATAAGTGAAAGAATGAGTTTTGTGAGTTTTTGGCGCTAATTATAATTTTTTTCGGTCTTTTCAACGCAAATTGTTTCTTATATATAGAATAGTACTTTATACTGATAATGAGATAATTACATAAATTTTTTAAACAATTTATTATTGTTTTTAGAAATTTTCTCTTAGAATGGAGATAGAAAGTCGCGGTTTTTTCAGAAATTTTCCACTTTTTGTCCAATTTCTAAATTAGAGTGAGGTTATACTTAATTAATGTTAACTAACATGATTGTTTAAACAATTTATTATCATTGTAATAATATTATCTTGGAATAATGCTAGAAATTGCGTTTTTTCGGAAATTTTCAACTTTTTGTTCAATTTTCACTTAGAGTGAGTTAAGATTTAATTTAATTCAGCAAAAATGATTGTTTAAACAAATTATTTTTGTCTATAGCTATCTTCTCCCATATTTATATTAGATAGTTTCGGTTTTTTCTGAATTTTTTAACTTTTCTCCATTTTTCAATCAGAGTGAAGTAATACTCATTCAAGTCCACGAAAATAATTGTTTAAACAATTTATTATTATTGTTAATAATATTCTTTTTGTTTGATGGTAGAAAGTTGCCTTTTTTCTGAAATTTTCAACTATTTGTCTATTTTTCACTTGGAGTGACTTAATAATTATCCAAGTTGAGCAAAAATAATTGTTTGAACAAACTATTATTGTTAATAACTATCTTCATCCATATTAATGCCAAATAGTTGCAGTTTTTTCTGAAATTTTTAACTTTTTGCCCACTTTTCACTTAGTGAGGTAATAATTAATGCAAGTTAATAAAAATAACTGTTTATGTTCAAACAACTATTTAAATTAATTTATTATTGTTTATAACTATTTTCTCTCAGATAAGTGCTAGAAAGTTGCGCTTTCTTCTAAAATGTTTAACTTTGCTTTGTCTTTATAGTTATGAACAAATGATAAATAATCATCAGAAAAAAACATATTTTAAACAATCTCTTTCTTTTTTGTGAATATATTTTGCTGGAGGGCGGACTGATATCAAAATATGTGCAATTCTAAATTTTTTTTTTTAAGTTTGTTTTTGTCTCTTTTGTATGATAGCTTTTTTGTTTGAAGTAATTTTTTTAAACATTGGGAAGAGAGCAAAAATAATTCACTTGAAAAAGTAAAATACTATTTAAAAAATAATTCTTTTTGAGCTTCACTTACTATTTGTTCAAAAATAAAAAATGAAGCAAAACTAAAAATTTCAGGAAAAAAACAGCTTTCTAGAATTACTCTAAGAGAATATATTTATAAACAATTAGTTGCATTATTTATTACTTTCCCAAGTAAAAAGTGGGTAAAAAGTTAAACATTTCAGAAGAAACCGCAAATATATTTCATTAATAAAGTACAAGAAAGTTATAAACAATAATAATTTATTTAAATAATTATTTTTGCAAAATTTGATTCATTATTAACTCACCCTATATAAAAAGTAGACAAATAGTTGTAAATTTCAGAAAAAACGCACCTTTCTAGTATCATTCAAATTGAATATTATTATTAATAATAATAAATTGTCGGAACAAATAATTTTGTTAACTCTAATTAATTATTTACCTCTCTCTAATTAAAATTTAAGCAAAAAGTGGAATATTTTTGAAAGAACTGCAATTTTCTAGCATTATTATAAGAGAACATTATTAAAAATGATAATAAATTGTTTAAACAATTATACTTGTTAAAATTAATGAACTATTTCCTTTCTCCAATTGAAAATTGGACAAGAAGTGAAATTTTTTTGAAAAACCGCGACTTTCTATCTCCATTCTAAGAGAAAATTGCTAAAAACAATAATAAATCGTTTGAATAATTCATTTATAAATCTAATTATCAGTATGAAGTAGTATTTCATGTATTAGAAACAATCTGAATTTTGAAAAAGGCAAAAAATCATAATTAGCGCCAAAAACTCGCAAAACCCATTTTTTCACTTATGAGGTTTTTTTTGGATCCTATAAAACACACTTATGGGGGCGATATTAAAAAAAATAAATTATATTCGTATTCTAGGGCTGATTGTGAAGAGGAATCTAGATTTTTAACTCGATTTCTCCTTTAAATATCATTTTTTCAAAAAAAAAAAAAAAAAAAAATGGATTTTTTTGTGTGGATTCGAAAAAACTTCCGGGCGATATTCATAAAAATTCGAAAAAAAATTTTGGACCACCCTATTCCTTAATATAAAATAATTTTAATACAATATACAAATTTCGAATAACTTTTCATTTTTGAGGCTTATTTAATTCAAAAATGAAAATTTTAAATCAAAATTTCAAGAAAAAAGTTAATCTTCAACATAATAGTTGAATTTTCAACAAAAAAGAATGACAACCTGACGAAATGATTAAATTTTCAACCAAAGGATAAATTTTTCATGCAAATACTAAAATCTTTATCAAAAGAAAAATCGATTCCTAATAAAAAATATAATAGTAGACTTTTCAGTTGAAAATAAATAACTTCCAACCAAAAATAGTTTGATTTTGAACCAAAGAGATGAATTTTCAATTCAAATGATAAACCTCTAACATGATTAGTTAAATATTCAGTTAAAAAATATTTTTCAACCAAAAAAAATCGCAGCAAAATAGTTAAATTTTCAAAGAAAGAGATGATTTTTCAACTAAAGTGAGGAATCTTCAACGATAAAATAATTTTTTAACAATGTGGTTCAACCTTCAGCCAAGTAGTTCAATATTCAACCAAAAAAGATGACTTCTAAACGAAAAATCTAACAATTGATATTTCATACCGAAAATATTTTTATTTCAAATAAAAACCAGTTTAATTTACCAAAAAAAAAGACCAATTTTCAGTAAAGTGGTTGAATTCTCAAACAAGAAAGGTTAATTTTCAACCAGTTGTATTTTTAATTAAAAAAATTAAATATTTACCAAAAGAGACGAATTTTCTACAAAGAAGTTTAATTTTTTAACCCAAAAATATAAATTTTCAACAAAAAAGTTCATCTGATATCAAATAGTTCAATTTTTAACATATGAAGAGAAATTTTAAATATATTAATGATTAAATTTTTAACCGAAGAAGACCAATTTTTAACAAAACAGTTGAATTTTCAACCAAAAATAGTAAGTTTCTAATCGACTGATCACACTTTCAACAAAATACTAAATTTGAAAAAAATACTAACATTTTTTACAAAAAAAAAAAATTAATTCTCAACCAAAAATATGAGAGTAGACTTTTCAACTGGAAATAATTAACTTTCAACCAAAACTAGTTGGATTTTAATTCAAAGAGATGAATTTCAAACTGAAATGATAAATCTTCAACTGGAATAGTTGGATATTTAGTTTAAAAAATGATTTTTTTAACAAAAAAAAAAATGCCAACAAAAATAGTTACATTTTCAACCAAAGAAATGAATTTTCAACTAAAATAATGAATCTTCATCAAAAAAATTATTTTAGAACGATGTGGATCAACCTTAAAACAAAAAGGTCAATTTTCAACCAGTTTTATTTTTAATTTAAATAGATGAAATATTTTTCAAAAGAGACGAATTTTCTACCAAATTGTTTTTTTTATCCTAAAAATATGAATTTTCAACAAAAAAGTTCATTTTCAACGAAGTATATGATTTTTTTACCAAGTAGATTAATTTTCTACCAAAAATACGATTTTTTAAACTAAAATGAGATAAATTTTTGAAACAAAAACAAAAAATATGTTGAATTTTCAATAAAAAGATAAATTCTCAACGAGAAATTAAATAGTTGATATTTCAACCAAAATAAACGAATTTTCAAGAAAAGAGTCAAATTTTCCACACAATAGCTGAATTTGTAGCCTGAGTTTGCATTAGCTGAATTTGAAAACAAGAAAAATAATTTTTCACCAATAAACGAATTTTCAAGAAAATGCATGAATTTTCAAGTAAAAAAGACAAATTTTTAGTAAAAAAATGATTTTAACAAAATAGTTCAATTTTCAACCAAAGATGAATTTTCAACTAAAATGATGAATCTGCAACCAACAAAATGAATTTTTAATAAAGTGTGTCAACTTTTAACCAAAAAATATCAATTTACAATCCACGGGACGAATTTTCTACCAAACAGTTGAACTTTCAACCCAAAAATATTAATTTTCTACCAAAAAATGAATTTTTAATTAAAATGATGAATTTTCAACCAAAAAAAAAAAAAAAAGAATTTTCAACAAATTAGTTGAAATTTCAACCCAGAGTTAAATTTTCTAACACAATAAACAAATTCTCAACAAATAAAGATTTTTCATTCAAGAAAGAAAAAAATGTCATCCAAATTTTTGAATTGTCAAGCCAATAAAAAAAAATTCTTTACAAAAACAGCTGAATTTGTAACACGAAAATATGAGTTTTCAACCAAAAAGTTCATTCGTAACCAAATAGTTTAATTTTCTACCAAAATAATAAAAAATATGTAACCCCGAAAATAAAGTTAAATAAATCAGTTGCATTTTTCAGCTAAAAACATGAAATTTTTACAAATTAGTTGGATTTTTACCCAAAAAATATCAATTTTGAATTAAAAACGATCAATTTTCAACTTATGATGGACTAGTTAAACTTTCAGTTGAAAAATTAATTTTCGACTGAAAGAAAACGAATTTTCAACGAAATACTTAAATTGTCAACCAATAAAATTAATTTTCAACAAAGTAGTTAAACTTTCAACTAACGAGACGAATTTTCTACTAAATGAGAATGTAAAAATCTGTTCCTTGCGCGGGTGATTGTGAATTCTCTTTTGTTGAAGCTCCTTCACGTATCTCGTGCTTCGCACTCGATTTTGTACGAAATGCGTATTATATAAAATTTATATTAAATTTATTTCTGTACCTCGGCCTGGAACTGCTTATTCAGATATTGCAAAAGAAAGTACAAATTTTATTTATCATGATTACTTTAATATTTGTTCCTTATTTTGCAATAAATTTTATTATCAGCTACCCTGAAAATGTATATCATTTCAATGAATGTATATTATTACAATTCATAATATACATTGGTATTAAAACAGACGTATTTTCATTGTCTTGTTTTTATAATTAAAAAAAGTGCGCATTCTATTAAAAAAAAATTTTTGTTTTTAGACATTTCATTGCAACTTGCGTCATTTTTCAAAAAAGTTATTTTTTTTCTTTCTAATGTATTCTTATAACAAAAGTTTATAACAAATTTGTAGATCTTTTTTGGTTGAAAATTTTTTATCTATTCATTTTTTTCGTCTCTTGTGTCGGTTTTTCAAAAATTAAATTTTTTCTTTTTAATCTTATTTTTTATGTTTAAAAGAGAAGCTACTCGCCCTATATAAAAGTGAATAATAAAAAATTTGTAGATCCTTTTTGGGTCAGCATCTTTCGTCTATTATTTTTTTTCGTACCTTGTGCCATTTTCAAAAAGAAAATTCATTTTTTATTTTTAATGTTATTTGTTTAGATTAAATAAAAAAAAGCGCATCCCATCGAAAAATAAATAATTAAACATTTATAGATATTCTTGGGGTGTACAACTTTTGTTCATTGTTTTTTTTTCAGACCTTGCGTCGTTTTTTCAAAAATTTAAATTTTTCATTTTTAATGTTATTTTTCCCGAATAAAAAAAAAACGACGCATCCTATCAAAAAATGACGAGCAACAAATTTGTAGATCTTTTTCTGGCAAATAACTTTTGTCTATTTGTTTTTTTCCCAACTTGCGTCGTTTGTCCAAAAATTTAATTTTCTTTATTTTTGTGTTGTTTTTTACGAATGTAACAAAAACTACGCCTCCTATAAAAAAATAATTGCAAACGATTTTGTAGATCTTCTTTCAATGCACAATTTTTGTTGATTCATCTTTTTTTGTATCTTGTATAGTTTAACCGCAAAATGGAATTTTGGATTTTTCATTATTTTTATGTGCGATCAAAATTTGAATTTTCGATTTTTCAAGGAAATTCAACAAGTTGTTATGTCAAGCTCATAAATTGTCCAACAAGCAATATTTTTCTTCTCCTGACTTTTTTTCATAGCGTGTGTTGTTTGGCATACAATTTTAATTTTCGTTTGTTTTTATAATTTTGTAAATGCTATTACTTTGGTAATTTGTTTTTCTTTGAAAAAAGTCATGCGGGTAAATTATTCGTCTTTTTGAATACTATAAACAACCGTAAATAGAATTTTCAAATTCTGAAAAAAAATGGTCTCAAAATTCTTGAAAATGCTCTAACTTTTTGAATTTTCATCCATCATCTTAGGGCAGTCGAAGAGAATACCCAAGGCTAATCCAATCTGTCAATTCTTTAGAAAGTTGTCGTACTAACAAACTAAAAATCAACAAACACACAAACACACTAACACACGAACACACTGACACATACACTTACCCACAAACACACTAACACGCACACTAACCCACAACCACACTAACACACTAACCCACAGACAGACACATTCGCGAAAAATTGTTTTTCGGGTTCAGAGGGTCTTAAAACGTAGACAATTTACAAAAGCGGGGGGGGGGGGATTTTACACAAATCCTTCTCTGATGAGAACGTAAAAAATTGAAGGACATTTTTAGCTGTACAAGGATTTTCAGGACGCTAGACACACAATTATGTTGATTAATTTGAATTAATTATGACCTCACTCTAATTGAAAAGTCGACAAAAAGTAAATAATAATAAATAGTTAAAACAATTATGTATGATAAATTTAATTGTTGATCACCTCGCTTTAACTAGGAAGTTAAAAGTAAATTTAAAGATTTAAAAAAAACAGGTTTTTTCAGGATTACTCTAAGGGAAGTGTTTCAAGTGTCTCAAGTGTTTCCACTTTGTTTGTTTTTATAATTATATTGTGCTCACTTCACGAGCACTTTGCTTCCCGTTAGCAAATGTATTTGCTTCCTCATAGAGAAAGCCTTAGTTATTTTTTTCAATAATAGACAAACCAAAGTCTTTATTTTGATCAATTTAAAAATAGAAATTTACAAAAAATACAAAATTACAAAATAATACAAAAAAATTTTTAATACAAAGACAAATCAGACAAATCAAATTTTGTACTCGAAATGATAATTTTTCGAGGTGGAAAAGCGAAGGGAAAAGTTCTGTCGCACCCTATCCCTTTGCCAGCTTTATGATTTTTTTTTTAGATTGTCAGAATTATTCTATTTGAAAATTTATGATCAAAAAATCATTTCTATTCATGCGTCGTCAACTTTGAATTATGTCGATGAAAAAAGTTTTTCTGTTAGAAACAGATGATTAATATATAAATGAGCATAACTTCCTTACTCTTCAATAAAGTGTATTAATATTATAGGTCAATCGATTTTCCTCGAATCAAGGAATCTTTTCAGTTCTTGCATCAATTTTGAATTATGTTAGTGAAAAAAGTTTTACTATAAAAAATCGTGTTTTCAAATATTATGCATTACCATAGCTTTCTTACTCTTCAATAAAATGTATCAATGTTATAGGTAAATCGATTCGTCTTGAATCAACACGACTTTTCTATTCTCGCATCAACTTTAAATTATGAGAATGACAAAATTTTTACTATAAAAATTGATTTTGAAAATATATAAATTACCATAACTTCCCTACTCTTTAATAAAATGTATTATTATTATAGGTCAATCGATTCGTCTCGAACCAAGGAATCTTTGATATTTTTGCATCAACTTTAAATTATGTCGAAGAAAAAAGTTGTACTATAAAAAACCGTATTTTCAAATATTATGCATTGCCATAGCTTCCTTACTCTTCAATAAAATGTATCAATGTTATACGTCAATCGATTCGTCTTGAATCAACATAACTTTTATACTCTCACATCAACTTTAAATTATGAGAATGACAAAATTTTTACTATAAAAATTGATTTTGAAAATACATAAATTACAATAACTTCCCTACTCTTTAATAAAATGTATTAATATTATAGGTAAATCGATTCGTCTCGAACCAAGGACTCTTTTATATTGTTGCATCAACTTTGATTTATGTAAATGAAAAAATTTTTACTATAAAAAACCGATTTTCAAAATATATAAATTACAATAACTTCCCTACTCTTTAATAAAATGTATCAATATTATAGGTCAATCGATTCGTCTCGAACCAAGGAATCTTTTATATTGTTGCATCAACTTTGAATTATGTCGAAGAAAAAAATTGTACTATAAAAAACCGTATTTTCAAATATTATACATTGCCATAGCTTCCTTACTCTTCAATAAAATGTATTAATATTATAGGTCAATCGATGCGTCTCGAATCAACACATCTTTCCTGTTTTTGCATCAACTTTGAATTATATTACTGAAAAAAGTTTTACTATAAAAAACCGATTTTCAAAATATATAAATTACCATAACTTCCCTATACTCTTTAATAAAATGTATTATTTTAGGTCAATCGATTCTTCTCGAACCAAGGAATCTTTTATATTTTTGCATCAACTTTGAATTATGTCGAAGAAAAAAGATTTACTATAAAAAACCGTATTTTAAAATATTATGCATTACCATACCTTCCTTACTCTTCAATAAACTGTATTAATATTATAGGTCAATCTATTCGTCTTGAATCAACACAACTTTTATATTCTTGCATCAACTTTAAATTATGAGAATGAGAACATTTTTACTATAAAAATCAATACTAAAAATATATAAATTACCATAACTTCCCTACTCTTTAATCAAATGTATTAACATTTGAGGTCAATCGATTCGCCTCAAACCCAGGAATCTTTTATATTTTTCTGCATCAACTTTGAATTATGTCGAAGAAAAAAGTTGTACTATAAAAAACCGTATTTTCAAATATTATGCATTGCCATAGCTTCCTTACTGTTCAATAAAATATATCAATAATATAGGTCAATCGATTCGTCTCGAATCAACACATCTTTTCTGTTCTTGCATCAACTTTGAATTATGTTAATGAAAAAAGTTTTACTATAGAAAACCGATTTTCAAAATATATAAATTACAATAACATCCCTACTCTTCAATAAAATCTATGAATATTATAGGTCAATCGATTCGTGTCGAACCAAGCAATCTTTTATATTGTTGCATCAACTTTGAATTATGTCAATGAAAAAAGTTTTACTATAAAAAACCGATTTTCAAAATATATACATTACAATAACTTCCCTACTCTTTAATGAAATGTATTAACATTGTAAGTCAATCGATTCGTCTCGAATCAATGAATCTTTTATATTTTTGCATCAACTTTGAATTATGTCGAAGAAAAAAGTTGTATCTACTATAAAAAAACGTATTTTCAAATATTATGCATTGCCATAGCTTCCTTACTCTTCAATAAAATGTATTAATATTATAGGGCAATCGATTCGTCTTGAATCAACACATGTTTTCTGTTCTTGCATCAACTTTGCATAATGATAATGAAAAAAGTTTTACTATAAAAAACCGACTTTCAAAATATGTAAATTACAATAACTTCCCTACTCTTTAATAAAATGTATCAATATTATAGGTCAATCGATTTGTCTCGGACCAACGAATCTTTTATATTGTTTCATCAACTTTGAATTATGTCAATGAAAAAAGTTTAACTATAAAAAACCAATTTTCAAAATATATAAATTCCAATAACTTCCCTACTCTTTAATAAA